>JBBPLT010000019.1:0-152361 GCA_038089955.1 Strobilomyces dryophilus | reverse complement strand
GAGGCTGCGGAGGCCTATCTGGTGTCGTTGTTCGAGGACACGAACCTTGCTGCTATCCATGCTAAGCGTGTGACCATCCAACCGAAGGATCTTGCTCTCGCACGGCGGTTGCGTGGAGAGCGTTCGTAGACGTCCCGTCCCGATCTAGTGTGCTGTATTGTTATTTGTACTTTCCCTACATTTCCGAACCACTGGTAATCTCTGATCTGCGAGTGAGTTACATATCGACCCCTGGTCGGTGTGCTATAAAGTACGTAGCCAGTCGCGGCTATTCGATCATGTCGATTACCGATACGAGTGCGATCTTTGGTTTAATGACAATCAACTCGGATGTTTTCGACTTGTGCCTCGAGCTGGTTCCCACCTTCATCCGCTGCATCAATCCCAATTCCGTTGCGCATAGCACCGTGTTCTCGCGTTCCTCTTCTGTATCTTGAGCCCTATCACCATTGTCATACGCGTCCTCCATCGCCCGGTCGTCGAAAGGCACGTCAGGCCATATCACCAACACTTCAAAATCCTCCGAGACTACTCCGACCCCAATCATTTTATTCACTTGTCCAGCAAGCGACACGAAGTGATGGATCTTTTCTGCAAACTCTGTCCAGAGCGCAGATGTGACGTCGTCCTTGGTCCCGGTGCAACCCGCCGCCAGCACGATGTCGGAGAAGCCCGCGATGATGGTCGTGTCGAACGTATGAGTGATTTCGGGATCGCTGATGCAGGCAGGCATGGTGTGTGCGCGCATGAGGGCGCGCCAATTCCCGGATACCGCCTCTCCCTCTGAGAGAAAAAAGTTCATGCATAGCACTACGACCTGCAAAAGCGCCTCACCTTCTTCTCGTATCCTCTGGTATATCGCGTCGACGTACATGTTGTGCGCCTGCTCTTCTTGTCCGATGCTCCACGGTGACGCGACCCAGTAAAGTTCATATGTCAGGTACGCGCGTAAAGCCATCTCCATCAAGATGGGGTTGTCCTTGTGCTTCTTCGTCCCTAGCAGTTGCATGAACCTCACGCCCAAAGTATCCAACGTCCTCGTCTGTTCGATGTTCGGCGTCTTATCCGGTGTCTCGAACTCAAGATTCTCGACCGCCCACTCGGCCATGTACGTGGTGCATCGATGCACCTCTTCGTTGAGTTTCCTCAGCGCGTTGACGACCTCTGAGCCCGAGTACGTGTCTTTGACCGCGAGGAACCGTTGCGCGCCCTGCAGTTCCGACGTGCGCTGCTCGAGGACCGCCTTCAACGACTGGTACTTGTTGCTCAGCGCCTCGTACTCGCCCTGCTGCGCCTCGCCCTTTTGCCGGAGCGCCGCTGCGTCCTCGTCCGCCTGCTTCTTCTGCTCGAGCACGGCCAGACGCTCGTGCCGCACGGCGTTGAGCTTCTTGGTCTGCTCGTCGTACTGTCGCTTGAGCGCCGCGTACGCCTCGTCGATCTCCTTGCGTTGATCGAGCAACGCCTGACGCTCGTGCCGCACGGCGTTGAGCTTCCTGCAGCGCTCGTCGTACTGCTGGCGGAGGCCCGCGTACGCGTCCGTCAGCGCCTTTTTTTCCTGGAGCGCGGCGCGGTGTTCGTGTTGGAGGATGCTGAGCTCCCTGGATTGGGTCTCGAAGAGGCGCGGGAGATTCGTCGAGGAGGGGACGATCGGCGGAACGTGGGGGTATGGAGGGTGGTGGACGTCGACGGGATCTTTCTCTGATGGGCGGCGCAGCCAACGCGAGGGGTCCCGGTCCTCGCCGTTGAGGCGTTGATCCCCTTCCTCGGGCGTGGCAGACTGCGGGGCGCGGGACAGCTCAGCGGAGGCTCCGTTCCAAAGCGTGTTTCGACGTACCTCGTCGTTGGCTTCCGCTCGTTTCGGGCACGCGGACTCTCTGTCCTTGGTCAAGGACGTCGTCGACCTCTTTCTCTGGTGTTGTTGGACGTCGACGCGTGGGTCGTTGGGGACGCCAGACTGGGATTGGGATAGGGACGGGGAACGCCGCGGGGCGTCGTCGTTGCGGAGGTGCGAGGCGGCGTAGCTCTTGGTGCCCCGGTTAGACGACGCGGACTCGGGCCTCGCGACGGCCGTCGACCTCGCCGTCTGTCGGGATGGGACGTCAGAGCTCGCCCCCGGGGCCAGGACTGGAACGCACACGCACCTCGCGCGAAGAACGGGGGCCAGGGACCAGTCCACCCTCAGCCCCGCCTCGACGGCGCCGCCTCCGGACGACCAAGGACGCAAGCGAGTCGACGAGGTGACCCAGGAGGTTGCACATTCGAACGCACCATGCAGAACGACGGGGAGAGAGTTGGGATGGGGGTATAAAGCGGGCGCGGGGTGGGGCTGGGACTGGGGACGCGTGGCCGGCCCCTCCCCTGGGCGAGGTCGAGAACGCGCGGCTGTGTTGGATGGAAATGCGTGGCAGCGATGACGCGGTTTGGGCTGCCAGTGGCCCTGGTCGTCGGCGACGTCCTTCCGAGCCGCGTCGACTCGCACCCGGAGCTCAGAGAACGGCGACTCACTGTGGCGACGGGCATGAAACCCACTCCTGGGAGCAACGCGCAGCGGGTGCCCTGAGGTTCTCGGCCCTCTCATTTATCGCCACCGCAATTGCGCAAGGCCCGTGCGGCGTATACACAGAGCTGCGCCTCGACCTTGCCATGGCGTCATCCGGTCTAAGGAAAGCTCTTTGGCCTCTCGAGGGATGTGGTGACCATCGGATTCGCTGGAGTGGACACTCCAACGGACCACTCGGTAACGCTGAACCGTCCAAAGTCACTTGACCTACGTCATTCCATCTCGATTCACTGCTTGCCCTTTGATTGATTCACATTAATGCAAAGTGAACCGTAGTCGAGGTTCTTATGGTGCCGTCACGCCAATTGTGCCATGTACGCCCCTGACAACAGAAAGCAACTTGACGTTGGCTACTCTGTATTCTGTTCAATCACTGAGGCCTCGGGCGGTTCGATTCACATACATAGCCCTGCGGCAGACTCCGTACCTTCCGGCATTATCTCCGTTCAATCGAACTTTGTATCTCAGCCCGTTGTGGCAAAGGGAACAGGTATGTGTCTCCTTTCAGTGGGAATATGTACTCTGGAACAAACGACCGAACTGACTCGCTCATGGACATCCTCTCAGCGATCTCCAGGACGCTCTTTTGCAGAGAATTCAATCTATCGATGCAAACTTCAAACATCCCTCGATGTTTGTCGTCGACCTCTTACATGAATTCGAGCTCGAGGTCTGGAAGACCGTTTTTACCCATTTGATGCGTCTTTATATGCTGCAGGAGGCATGCTGGTCGCACGTTTGAACTACAGGTAATATACTTTCACTTCGTTCTTATGCGATGGGCTTGGAGATAGGTTCGGAACATAGATGCCGACCTGTCCCAACATTTGGGCGAGCGACAATCCGTCGCTTTAGCAGGAATGTCTCGACAATGAAGCATCTCGCGGTGCAAGATCTCAAAGATCTTCTTCAGGTCAGTGAGACTCATTGGTGTTCTTGAAATCCAACAAATCCCGAACAATTAGTGTGCTCTTTGGGTTTTCGAAGGCCTTTTACCTCCGCCACATAACAGCATCATACTCGATCTCCTGTTCGACTTGGCCACCTGGCATGCGTTCGCCAAGTTGCAGCTACGCACTGACCAGACACTTGACTTCTTCTGTTTAACCATGGCATATGTCGGTCGCTCAGTCCCAAGTTCCAGCGGACAACATGTGCTCACTATCGCACCAACGAACTGCCTTAGGAACATGCAGCATGCAGCCGACGTACAGTCGCATTGGCCACAGGGCAAAATTGTCCGATTCCCACCATTTCGCTCCCCACGAGAAAAAGCAGAATCTCTCGATGGACCAGTTTCAAGCCCTAGGAAGTTATCCAGACATCATTCGTCGCTGCGGGACAGCAGATAATTATTCGACCCGAATTGTAACTATTTTTTGTATCACGCTATCCGTCATTCATTGGTCACCAGGGCGAGCTCGAGCACCGCCGTATAAAGCAACAGCTTCCATGCTCTGGAAAGAAGAAGGGCATGATGGTCGAGAGTGCACAAAAAAAAGTCGAGCAAGAGAATGCAAATTTACAGCCACGCCATGCTCGGGCTTCCCTAACGCAGCACTACGCTATGGCTCAGTCTTCATGCAAGGGTGAAGACATGACCGCTTGGCTTGGAAAACGACGGGACGATCCTGCATTCAAGGTGTGAGGAAACATCAACATGCTAAATAATCAACTGACTCGGATGCAGGATTTCCTCCCGATACTCAAAGACGACCTGCTCACTCATGCCCGCGGTCTGGCCTATGATAGCAAAGTGCATAATTTTTCGGACGACGATCACTACTGCATCGACATCAGGGACAATAGCATGTATCATCATCTACTTCTCCACGTCAATTACACTACCTATGATCTGCAATGAGAGCAAGACACTATCAACCCCCTCACGCGACCCGACGTCATGGTGTTATCCAACGAAGCCGAGCGAACCCACCCGTACTGGTACGCAAGAGTCGTCCACATATTCCACGTGATGGTACAGCAGCGAGAGAACGTTCATTCATCGTTTTCGGCACCGGTACGCATGGACGTTCTTTTCGTGCGGTGGTTTCGTCTCGACTATGCCTCGGGATGGTCCGAGAAACGACTCCACAGGCTCCAACTTTGGAACTCGTCGGACGCTTTCAGTTTCCTCGATCCAGACGCCGTGATCCGCGGGGGTTCACCTCGTCCCGGCTTTCGACTCGCGTCGCACCAACGTACTACTTGGACCTTCACGAGCGCGTCGAACGGTCGGCGACGACGCGACGGAGGCGGACTGGACGTACTATCATGTGAACATGTGAGTCGAGCAGACGCTTTTACGTTTCGCGTGCCGACTGCCACTGACCTGTGCAAGGTACGTCGATCGCGACATGTTTATGCGGTTCCGAGGCGGTGGCGTTGGTCACAAGAGGACGTGGTGGGACTGGAACGAGTTCCTTTCGCTCGATCCTGGAAAGCCAGTCGACGAGGACAGCGCCTCGGAAGTGGAACGATGATGTTAGGCGTTCGCATCGCCCACACTGGCTGAGACGAACAGTTGGGCAACGAACATAGTCTTGCTTGTATACATACACCCCGCTCGAGTCCACCTTTTGCTCCACACTCGCGATCATCGAATGTGAGCTGGCGATCCATCTCGCCTCATCCTCATGTCCATGGAATTTATTTGGCTCCCGTGCGTGATCGGGACGAACGCAGAAAACGGTAAAGATTGTATGTAACAGCGTTCCATAAGTACACGGTAGACGGAGCAATCCGCGCCGTTGGATCAAGGTATATCCATTTCGGCGTCTGGTTCTGATGTACATTCTCGCAAATCGCCATCTTTTTACCCTGTCTGAGCTCGTGCTACAAACTTAACTGCTGGCCATAGTTTCGGAGACGACTGCTGGGCCTCAGGCTGAGGCTGCGCGAGGTAGTAGAGGCCCGTTTCACCAGGCGACGCACGTGCCTACCACACATTACGTAACAACACCGGCCTGGGTATCAAAAATCACCTTAAGCTCACTGCCTACCATAGATCGCCTGGTACACACAGTCAGTCATGTCCAACTTCAGACAACAGAGTCTGCACCTTGATCTCCTGCTCGAAATGTTTGGCGACCTTGCTCCGCTGCACCTTGTGCGCAGCCGTCACCAGCCCGTTCTCGGGCGTCCACTCGTCAGCCGTCAGGATCACCGCCTCCAACATCTCAATCGGCTTGAAGTCGCCCTTCTTGCCCACGACGTTGCACTCCTTCATAACAAGCGCCTGAACCACCTCGTTATGGCACAGGTCCGTCAGCGGCGCGGTAGCGTCCACCCTACACAGCGGCCGTTGCGCCAGAACGTGACGTAGGCTCCGTTCATGCGGGATGACGATCGCAATCGGCTGCTTGGCCTTGGCGGACGCATGCACGCAAATGTTGGACACCAGGCTGCACGCCTTGTACGTTGCTTCCAGTCGCTCAAGCGCAACGTACTACCACACCGTCGTCAGAACACGGTCCCTCTGGGGAAAACACACACGGCATACCTCGCCACCCTGCAGCTTCACCAAGTTCTTGATTCTGCCGAGTGCGTTCTCAGAACCCACGCTTCTTCAACGTCGAACCACACTCACCGATCAATCAGACTCAGCGTCCCGTCTGCGTTCCACTGCCCCACGTCGCCCGTTCTCAACCATCCGTCTTTGGTAAAGATCGTCTCGTCCTCGTTCAGGTCAGGGCGCTTGTAGTAACCCTTGGTCACCGCGGGTCCCCTGACGCACACTTCGCCCTGTTGCGGATTCCCAGTCGCCATGTACCCTGCTTCGGGTACATCGATCAACTTGATTTCGACGCACGGTACGGGAAGCCCGACAGACCCATACTGCATCAACTCGGGGGGAAGTATCGCACACATGGCACACGATTCTGTTGTCCCATAAACTGCGATTTCCCTCGCTCAGCGCTAAGTACGTTAACAGAACCAGCGGAGAACTTACCTTGAAGCATCGTCACCAGCGCCACCGACAGGAATTCCTGCGTCTCCTTACTCAATGCTGCGCCACCGCTCGCCCCAAAACGGAGACGGCCTCCCGTGGCCGCCCTCACCCCGCTCAGTACCACATAGTCTGCAATATCGGACAATATGGGCAAGTTGGCCTTCTTGATCGCCATGGCACCGTTGAACACGGCCTTCTTGAGGCTCCCGCTCGCGTTCACCTTGGTTAGAATGCCTTTGCGAATCGTCTCCCACACCTGGGGCACCCCGATGAGTATTGAAGGTCGGAACGCAGCAATGTCCCCCTTGCAGTTTCGCACCGACGCGTCCGTCAGCGTCTTGGCACGCCCATAGCCCATCTTGACCCCAAAAGTGAAGAACGACAGCTCCACCACGTACTCCAAGATGTGCGCAAGGGGAAGATAGGCGAGGAAGGTGTCGTCGGGGAGCAGGTGGTGTCCAACCATGTAGTAGATGCCACCGATGGAGGCCACCACGTTGCCGTGCGTGAGGACGACGCCTTTTGGGGTGCCCGTGCTGCCACTCGTGTACATAATGAGCGCCACGTCGTCTGGCGTAGGTTCGTGGCCGTCCAAGATGCCAAGGGGCTGTGCGCGGCCGCTCTCCCGTAGCTCGTCGACGGAGACGACCACGATGCCCTCACGTGCGTTGCGAATCTGGTCGAGCAATGCCGGCTCGACCTTGCCGTCATAGACAGCCAGTCGTACGGACGGCGTGTCCTTGATGACGCGCGCCAAGATAGGGAGGAGTTCCGCGTTGGTGAAGATGCCAGTACAGTTAGGTTCGTTGAGCGAGTGCGTTAGGCCCGCCTCGCCCAGCGTATCATAAGCGGTCACCACGGGCGTCGAAATCGTCGTACACGCGTGCGACATGAGTTGCCAGTTGACGCTACAAACAAAAAGCCAGCCATGAGCCACACACACGACCGAAATGGGGGGTCAGGGTCAGGGACAAGGAAACGCACTTCGTCTGTGCGTACACGTTGAACACGTCCGACTTGGACAGCCCGTGATGTAACAAGCCTCTCGCAAGCTCGAGCACCCGCTCCCGCACCTCGAGGTACGAGATGTACTTGAAGTCGCTCAGCTCGAAATACTTCCACTTTTTGGTCTCGATGACCTCTTTACCGTCGATTGTCTTCTTGACCTCTTTCTCCTCTTCGTGAATTTTGACGACGTTGCGCCACCCCATGGCATCGCGGTCGCCGTAGGTCCGCGCCGCGCGGACGAGGACGTCAGGAATCACGTTAATTCCCTCAAAGGGCCGCTCCACCAGTCTCTCAGCAGCGATGGCGAGCCTGCGCACTGCGCCCTCGCCGTCTGACTTCACGACGACGGAGCCCTTGTCAAAGTAGCCGCGTTTCGAGGTAGTCACGGTCGCCATTCGGGGTGTTGGTGAATGATGGTGGTGGTGGTCAAGAAGAAAACGGACTCGATCGTCGATGGTGCACGACAGCCTTGCGGACCCATCATCCGTCCTGGGGATATCCGGCTGATGCGTACAAATGTAGAACTGTAGACGTCAATGTTTGTGCTTGTTGTTCCGCGACTCGGCCCGAGGATGTCGCCGGTCATCCGGCGTACACCGCCATGTGTTATGTGTAACTGTAAGGTTTCTTGACTCGAACAACCGTCATCACTCTAGGTCACTTCACCTGTGAAGGGTTCCTGGACGAGAACCTTCGACTCGTATATCGGAGTACTGTTCGTAGAGCGGTTCCTGATGGCGTGCTTGTCCTGCTAAACACCTGGTGAATACATTCGGTCGACTTCCCAAGGTGGACGTCGGTTCGTTCGTAGTCTTCAAGCCACCGAAATCTGAGAGTTTCATTGTTCCTTTCTCCCCTTAGAACAACTACATCGGAATTTGGTATCGCGCTGCGCGCGCTGTTCATTCGCGGAAGATTGATCGTGCAAATATGTCCCTCGCCCCCGCAGTCTCTCCTGAATTGGCCATGTCATGGTTATTCTCGATGCCTCGAAATTCTTGTCTCTATCTGTACAAAGTACCAATGAGAGCGTTTGGGCAAACGCGTTGCAACTATAGCCTCTCCGTGGCCATCTTGTTCTGACGCACCGCACGGGCAGCGTAGAAATTGAACGCCAGAATATTCTAGTTGCGTTCTCCGACGTTGGCTTGCATTTTACTAAGCGTCGAAACAAAGTGAGTCATGCCCCAATTATCCTCGAGGGTCCACTCTGGCTGACGTGAAACCTGCGACAGTGACATTAGATTCATGCCCTTTTGGTCATGCACGGTCCGCCATGTATGCTTGTTGCAACAGCCACCGTCTCTCGCAATCGTGTGAATCAGCGCTCTTTATTACTCCCAGTGATCCAAGAGAATTGAGTCCTTGAGTCAGGAAGATCATCTCAGTCTAAGGTAAGTACTACCCGGCCCGCAATGTCCTGTTTTGGAGGCACAGCAAGGTTTCTAGGTCAATTGACATGATGCTAACGGCCCCCGATAGTCGTTCTGATGTATATTGTTAGTAAGGTGAAAGAGTTGTCAAAGCCAAACTGCACACGGTTCCGTGTTCTATTTGTTATCCCCGAAAGAAGCGAAGTCGATCTGCATATTCCTATGTACTCTGTTCCTCCAGGAACACTCACACCCAGTAATGTCGCTCCTCTCGAGGTTGTTGTACAAACTGTTCATGCGAGAAAGTCTCCGAACTCTTGCGCTAGGGATCCGGTTTTAGCCCCTCAAGGTATGGATTATCGAGGTCATGGTCCAGGAGAGACCTGCTTATCTGATCGCATATACATTGCCTCTGCATTGCTGATCGCCTCTGTCAATGGCTTTATTTGTTTTCATCCCCGTTTAATCTGAGGGCTGAGGGCTGTGCGCAGCGCCCGCTCGTCACTCGCCTTACGGACCGAGCTCCCGCCGTCACCCGTACATCGTTCCAGACACCATTAACCAATGCTGCGGTGTACTCAGCTATGGAACGCTCATTTGTAGCCAGACTTCCGCTTTCATTCAATGGGGGCACCATTTTGTGCTCGCCGCGACAAGGTGCAGCATTGTAGCCCCATAAGAAGGCAAGACAGACTATGCTTTCAGAGCTCGAACACCTGGTCGACATATTTCTGCTTACAGTTGCTCTACTCGCCACCGTCGTTCCATCGGCACCATTATTCACCAATAGGACATCAGGTTGCAAATGCACCGCGACTCTTGCTGGCCATCTAGTCCGGAATGGGGTGCTTTGTCTGCCAATCTAACACCCAGTCTTCGACGTCCTCCAGCCAGGGGTGCTGCTGTCACAATCCAAACTACAGCGCGGACTTGTGCACTTACACGCAGCAAAATGCGCAGGGTCTCCCTTGGATTGCTGATCAGCCTGGTGGGTCCATGGCGGACAACTGGCAGTTCAATGCTACTTCGTGGTGTTACATCAATGACACGGTCACGAATCCCTGTGGTCAAGGACGGGCGCCTTCCGTCGGATCAACGCCGCCACGGTGCAGGACGTGCAAGCTGCGCAGTACAACTTGAAGGTTCATGTAAAGAACACTGGGTACGTGCCGATTCGTCCGAATCGAGTCTTTGAGGCTGATGATGATGATGATGATGGTCGTAGACATGATTTTCTCGGGTGCAGTCTCGGGCCTGGCTCCATGATAGTTTAGACTATCGGACAGTAAGGCGACGCGCTTGCTTCTCGATCGAACTGATTTCAGTGACAGGCACGTTGGGGGCGGCGTCGTGTCTTCTCACGTCGGCGATTTCAACGTCGCGATACACCCGGCGTGGCGCGACGCGCTCGTCGATCTCGTCATCTACGGAGAGTGGCAGGACGGCGCGTCGCAGTCCGAGATTCAAACAGTCCGAGAGAACTTGACCGACTCGATGGCGCCCGTCCGCGCGCTGACGGCTTCGAACCCGGCGCAGTACCTGAACGAGGTGAGCGTCTCACTTCACTGGTTCCACGAGACGATCGACGTTGACGCGTCATCAGCCCGACATGCTCGTTCCAAACTTTACGCAAGTCAACTGGGGCTCTAACTAGTCATCAAGCAAGAGATCGACCTAAACAACATGCTCCTGGTTGTGCAGGGCGTGAATTCGGAGAGCTGGGATTCGGAGCAGATTTGACCTCTGTGAACCGTGCTGGCAAGTCGTGACATTAAATTATAGCTAGATAGTACATTGGATGTTCTGCGGATCATTGCTTTCATTTTTTATCGATTTGGTTATGACTAGATGATCCGTTTGGCCTCGGGCTGTAGTGTTTGGGACACGGTTAGGGCCTCTTGGGATCTCTTTTCTTCTTTTACTGCCGTGTCTAGGTAATCCTCCGGCGTTTCTGAGAACGGTCAGTTGGGTGAGTCTGGGTAACGATATCGTTTGGGCTTACCAGGCGGGGCGTCAACGTTGCCCGTGGTGTCATCAACCTCTTCATCGCCATTTTGCTTGCTTCATTCGCCTCATCTTCTTCCTTTTTCACGTCTTCAGCTCCTTTCCAAGGAAGTCTCACATCTTGCTTATCTTCACCCTCTTCCCCCTGCTTCAACTGAGTCACATCAACTGCTGTAAGAATGGCTGTAACGATGGAATACTTACACGTGCGGGACCTATCAAATCTCCAGCATCGTCCCTCCAGGGGACCCACCTCGATACTGCGAGGAATCTGAGACTATGTTATAAGCGACCATCAAAGTCACTTACTCCACTCGCTGTCCAGTACAGATTTGGAGATCTTGGCAAATTCTCGGCAAGCACGCGATAAGCCATTGTTGTTTAATTTGGCGAGGTCGTATGACCATTGGGACCCGAGAAGATGGCGAGGCATTCGCTCTTTGTACTTGTCCCAGTCTGATCAGGTCAAACAATAAACAATGCCGATTTGGAACTAACTTTGGGAACCACTCACCGAGCGCATTCAAATCGATCCGTTCTAAGTTTATCGGGCAGCGCTGTCGGAATTTGCGAACCTGTTCCACGTCGTGACGGCCAATGAGGAATTCCGTGACGAGATATTCATTAAAGGTTGTGGACCGGTAAGCTCCAACCTCCTCTTTGGTCAGCCCTTGACACGGACGGATGAGGGATTCAATGACATTGTCCAGGGAGACGATACATTCCATCAAGTAGGTCCGGATGGGTTTGATGGTCTTGAATTCTCGTTTCCGTGACTCAGACCCCTTGAATAATGCAATGAGGAGGTAGTACCTCCAAAGGAATTGCTCGACAAAGTGGTGATAGTGTCGTGGGATATACGCGTGCCGGTCCTTGGGCTGCTCTGGACTGTGGAGGTTTTCGCTGAAAATTGCAGAGACTTGGTCGTTGTCCTCGGCGAGCGTGTACCGGATCTGGGAAATATAATCCATGTGGAGATCGGTCGGCTCGTAGATGGACGTGGGCCAGTAATAGTCGGACATGTTGGTCTTGTGTGCGGGGAGTGATGGTGACCGTAGGTGAAACGAGCGGGGTTTACTTGCCAGGTTCGATGCAGCACGAGACGAGTACTTATAGTACTAGCCCAGTGAGTGGCGTGCATTGTGATTGAAGACAAAGGATGATGTTGGCACAAGCGAGTTATGCTTAGTTCAAGTTTGCATAAGGTAGCTCATCTCTCGGTTTAGGTGCCGACAACGTCCTTGAAATATCGGTTGTCCTTCCCGATGCTATCCATGTCATTGCCAACCGCTACCAGAACTTGGATTTATTCTGGGCGATCCGTAGAGGCGGAGGCCCGTTTTTCGTATTGCCATGTCCCTGACATATGGGGTCTACTCTCAGTTCCCGGCATTCTTCGAGGCAACCACTGACAACTCGGGCGCTTCTGTCAACCTTACCGACTCCATCTGTGCTACCTTCTCTTTGACAAGGTGATTGGGCATACCCCTCCGATTCCATCAACCACCGAGGTGGCGTTCGGCGTCTGGATCAGCAAGGCTTCGAAAATCTCTGGCGTTACCATCAAGACCAATGTGACGACCCTGTGCGACAACTACGAAGCCTAGCTTAACGCAAACATTTTGGATCCTTTCAACATCATTGAGTTTAACTGTGACGCCGACTCGCCCCTTGGCATCGATGTGGCCACTGCCTCGTGGCTTTCTCCCTGCAGATGTCTTCATGAACTCGACGGCCACGGGTCGGCTTTCTCAGGCGATGGCAAGCATGGGTGGCGGTATCGTGCAGTACGCGTCATTTGTCTCCTCATAAGCGAGTCAGAGCTGACCATTTCAGACACGTTGGTGGCGGCATCGTGTCCCTCATCCTGGAGATTTCAACGCAATACATCCGGCGTGGCGCGATACGCTGGTCGATCTGGTCATCTTCGGAGAATGGACGGACGAAACGAGATCCAAGCTATCCGCCGGAACCTGACCGACGCGATGGGACCTCTCCGTGCATTGACGCCTTCCAACCCTGCGCAGTACTTGAACGAGGTGAGCACCTCGTCGTTTGGTTAGCTGTGCGATTTTGGTTAACAACGCGACAGCCTGACATGCTGGTGCCTAACTTCACTCAGGCCAACTGAGGCTCGAACTACCTGCGTCTGTTGTCCATCAAACAGCAGATCGATCCGGACAACATGTCCATCATGCGTGAGCTCGTAGAACTGGGACGATGAATTGACCTCTATTGCGACCATTCGCTTTTATTCGATTTAAATAGTATGCTGTCCCTAACGATTTGTAGATTACACAATAGAGCGGTTCAGTAGAAACGTAGTCAATGCAATTTGCTTAGTCAGCGTTGCACTCTACCACGCCTTCCCCGCTGTCCGACCTGGTCTTCGTCCGCTCGTTTTTTTTGTACATGACTGCATATGAGACTGATGCTTCGTCCTGAATGGCGGCTCTGGCCCATTTCCTCCTTCCTCGGCCTCCTCGACCTCAAGACCGGCGTCACGATCGCCCTCCTCTTCGCTGTAAGTCCCCCAATGAGAGGAGCCGCACCCGTGCAACACTCAACGACCTCGCCAGCTTTTCAACAAGGCAGCGGGCGTTTACGGGCTCATTTCCGTCCTGACAGGTGTCGGGGGATCGTTCGCCCAGCTCAGCCTATACCTTTACTCTCTCCTCGGTCTGGTCGCGCTCGCATGGGGACTCAAGGCAGTCAAGGAGGTCAGTCCCTCCCATCTTCATTACCCCGTTTCGTCTTTGGTTCGCGTCGTTCAAATCCCGTTTGCATTTTTTTTCTTTCCTTTGCTCTCCAACGCGCACCTCGTCCGGAAAAAAAAAAAAAAGGAAAACGCTCAGCAGACGCTCTATTTCGCACATTTCTTCTTCGTCGATCACGTGTTGTCGACGGCCTGGACGCTTTTCTTCGCTGTCGTGTGGTGGGTGTACATCCCGCATGACGGTCAACGGGTTGCCAATTCGGCTGCACAAGAGGCGATTCGACTCGGCGCTGGGGTGAACCATACGATGACGGAGGCTCAGTTGGCGGCGGCGGCCAACATCCTCTGGCACGAGGAAAAGGGCGTTGCTGCCGCGGTCATCATCCTGTCCTGGTTTACAAAGGTGAGATGCGTCGAACGAGTGTGGTCGACACGCGCTGATCGGATGTTACGGTCGTACGTAGATATACTTTGCGCTCCTGCTCTACTCGTACGCGACACATCTGCGCAGGGGCACCTTCAACAAGATTCGGAACTGGCGTCTACATTCCTCGGCGCCTGCTGGTTACGACCCAGCATCCATGGAGGAAGATGACAACGAAGAATTCTACATGTCGTCATTGGGTACAAAACATTCCAACGACACCCCTTCAAATTTACCCGAATTTGTTGGCACGCAGGGGAGGAGTGGGCGACACTCTGCGAAGCAGAGCCGAAGCTCGCTGGGAAAGATTACTATACCCGTGCAGGGGAACGGGGAGGTTCTCTTCGAGGGAAGCGGACAATGATACCATCTCACTTACTCCTAATATGTCATTCTGATGAGGCTTTCTTTCTTTCTTCCGGGGGAAAAAACTGAGAGCACTTGAATCGTTCACATGATAGCCATTTTTCCCGTTCGTGTCAACTAACTCGTGCTCTCTTCATCTCAGGTTCGGCCTGCCTCACTGACGGAGCGGCAGTCCCGTTCGTGCCGTTACTACATCTCTCCCTTATATCTTCCACCCATTTGCCACCCTCAGCGCCATTGAATAGCCAGACGTGACTGTCTAAAGTCAATGGCGTGACCAGGCTAGCGTAAAATCACATACCTTCCTGGGACCCTCGTGGGCTCCCGACCAATCATTTCGCTCGACGTTCTCTTTCCGTTCATCTGAGACCGCGGCACTTTGAGTACACCTCTGGCATTCGGAGGTGGCGCGAGATCCCATCGCAATTGCTCGCATAAATGCTGGACGATCTCGTCTGCATCACCAAGGAGGACGATCTGAAGAGCTTTGAGCGGGGCACAAAGACTTGGAGGTGGATGACATACGTCAGGGTTGATATGTTTTATTGGCGTCTTGTTGATGAGGATCTAACGCAATGGATCAGTCATCAAATATCGTTGTCAACGACTCTCGGACTGTCCACGGACCTGTGGCACTGAATGTGGTAAATGCGCTGCGTCAGGGTGAGTCAGAGGTCGAGAGAATTAGAAGAGCAGGGCGCACACAGTATCTCGGAAACAGGAGACACTTTCAACGACGTGCCAATGACTAACAAGAGGTCGACCCTGTGTCGGTCGTCCAACAACGCTTGATCGAAATCGTCTGTCAGCTTCTCGCCGAAAAACGTAATGTC
The DNA here is from genome assembly GCA_038089955.1 of Strobilomyces dryophilus. Taxonomy (NCBI): domain Eukaryota; kingdom Fungi; phylum Basidiomycota; class Agaricomycetes; order Boletales; family Boletaceae; genus Strobilomyces; species Strobilomyces dryophilus. The sequence goes on along the minus strand of JBBPLT010000019.1, from coordinate 137,125 downwards.
AGGCTATGATGAACGTCAGGGTTCTCCGTGTGCGCGAGGGAAAAACAAACACACCTTCATCACGCCAACAGGCAGGTCGTCGCACTCGTCGCTGTCATCATCCCATTCGTTTCTCTTCTTTCCCTTTCTTCGGGCAGGCTTGCTCTTTTGCGCTGCCGAAGCCTTGTGCGCCTCGAGGCACGCTTTGCAGTACGGGACGCGTTGGTCGAGAATGTCGCGCTCGATCTCTACGCCCGGGACCTTGATCCGACATTGTAGACATGTAGCTGTCTTGAAAGAGCCATGACATTGCAGGATACGCGTAATGCCTGCGGCAGACTCGAGCGTGTCTATGTTTTGTGTATAATTCTGTACAGTTTTGATGGACGCTGAGAGGGGTACACCAGACCAAATATGGAGTGCACATACCCGAAGGAGCTACGATGGCACAAGCGTGGAACTGTTCGTAACCACGTTCGTGACAGTAGTGAGAACAGTACCTTGTTTTTGTCTTCTAGAAGTTTAATGAATCGGTGACAAGGAGACGGTATGAAATTAGATGGGTATATTTGACTTGGAGGTGGACGTCAGCGGTTGGTTGTTTTCGCCGAGTTGAACCGTACCTGGCGAAGGAGCTTTGCGGCAGCATCAACATTTACCTACGGGATACCGAATGAAAGAGACCCGCTTACTAGAATACTGGATAATGAGCCGGCATGATGGAATAAGGTTAGAACGGCTCAAGGTAGGAAATGCGTTTCACCTTTAGGATTTTCTTTGAAATAGTGTATATCGAACCTGCCACGTGACGTTACCAGCGGTCTCGGCAATAAAGAGCGGAAACGAACATTTGCTGAGGGTCGTCTAAGTCATACTGACCCCCTTCCTTCAACGTCGCGTAAAGGCCGTTGCGAGACCTGAAATCCGGAATGCCGCAAGAGACACCTACTGACCTTCAGGAAACATAAACACTGCTTTGAGGATGTGTTACGTACTAATACCGGCACCAGTCAGTACCATGATACGCTTTGAGTCAGTTATCAGCGTGACCGCGTCAGAAATTGTATTGTATTTGGGAAGCTTTTCTCTTAGATGCAATCTATCCCATCAAGTTTAGTCTGCAGACTTTGGAAATATCCCGACATTCGACTCACTCTCTTGACATCGCCACTCTGAGGAAATACAATAACGTCCTTGAACTCTTTTCTCTAAGTTCCGGGCACTGCGTATAATGTCAATATAAGCGAAAAAGAGGGGATACGACGTACTAGAGTGATTCCAAATGCAAATAACAACTTGACGATAGGTATGTTCTGCTTGAAGACATATTCTCGAATAAAGGAAGACATGCCTGGAGAAGGTAAATCGCTAAACCGTGGTACAGGCAGGTAAAGTACATACCTCGTTCCTTGAGATGGTGCATCATTTTTCGGATCTCCTCCTTTGACCAAGCCTGCAAAGCTAAATGTGGCTGTGTGAGCAATACATGCTATCCTGAAAAGCGTGATGGCGAGGAGAGACAATCTTTCACTTTGCAAATCATCACGCCCACCTACCTTCCTCTTCCAATGCACGAATCTCCGAGGACTCAATGTCAACATCCTGAAGGTCTGCGACGCCATGAGGTGTGCATTGTTCTTGTACAAGGAGTGCAAGATCCTCCGTGTCCGAGCTGTCCTCGTCGCTGTCAAGCTCAGTCATCTCAGTATACACATCATCGTCGAGTCCCTCCAGGAGGTCCTCGATGGTATCAGGGTCCACCTCGACGTCATCTGCAGCACTAAGGAACGCACGAAGCTGCAATGCATGTAACGGGCTCAGCTGCTTGGAGCTTGTGGCTCCACCTTGTCTCGGGAGCTTGTGCGGTTGTGGGCCACTCATCCGTCCGTCGGTGATAGAAGTTGAGGCTTTAATTCAAGGGTCAAACACGCACTTTGTACAATCAATGGGAGGCACGTGACACGGAATAGATAACTCACGTGACCTGAACGCTATATATGATGTGATGATCCTCGAGCACACTTCTTTCTTCTCGACCATCATGTCGGAGTCGATGAATTCCCCCTGTTCAGACGACTCGAGCGTGTTTGATTTCTTCGCGTCTTCTTCGTCTTCGCACAGATTCACCTCCCCGCCCCTGGCGGAATGTCAGAACGTGTCCGTCGATGCTCTCAAATTGATTGCTTCGAGAAGGCGGATTCTACCCCTGGAACTAATCGAACACATCATCGATCTTTTCTATCAGCGACATAGTTCATTTCGTGCTCTCCGGGCCCTGTCGGAGGTCAACTCTCAGTTTCGGACGATAGCCTTGCGCAGATACATGACCTCGTTGAACCTACAGTCCGCAAAGCAGCTTAGTTCTCTTGTGAAGATGCACATGTCTATTTTATCCCGGAGTAGTTCCACATTGGGATTTGTCGGGCTCCACTGGGTAAAGTAAGCGGAGTGCATATATGCTGCACGACTACTCTTTAGCGTGCTTCATTCAGGAGTTTGACGGCACGATCTGAGGATCTCGCAAGCGCGCCTTGGAGACCTAGCCTCATGAGTAGTTTGGGCGCCCTACAAATATCCTTTGCAACGGAAGCCAGGTCGACACAGAAGACCCGCGCGAAACAGATACTCGTCTCCGCTTTCGCGAATTCGCCGATTTCCAACCTCACATCGCTGACGCTCACTAAGTTATGGCGAATCGATGTCTTGCTTTTAAGCATGGTTTCCGGTGCTTTTCTGGGGCTGGTATCCCTTCATCTCAGTTGTTCCGAACACCTCGACACGTCTTGTTGCTGGACTTGCTTCGAAGACAGCTCTTCAGCTGTCGTTCACTCTCCTATTCCTAATCATTTTTCAACAGTGGCATCGCTGACAGTATGTTTCTCTCCATACCATTTCCTTGTTATCAAAACACTCGTAGAGCGCGTTCGCAAAGGCACTGAAACCGCTTACCAAGTTGTCCGACCTTCACTTGGGGATATTCCTTTCGGACGAGGAAATGCTCGAAGACCATATCGGTCACTACGAGAGCCCCAGAGCCTATTCACGCGCCGTGCGCACTTCCCTTGATCAGAATCGCGCTAAGAGGCCCACGGGAACAGTCCTTAGTCAATCAGAATCCCCAGGTACCCCTCGCCTAGAACACGTGTCCTACACAGAAGACAAGGAGGACCCTCACGACTCGATGTTCCATACCTTTGACGAGGTACCACCATTTCCCCATGGTCCCGAATTGTGTCCGATTTGCTCGATCATGGTTTCTGCCCCCGATGTGCGCACGCGGGAACTGGAAGCAAGCCTCGCCATCGCACAGAAAGTCAAGTCCCTAAGAACAATCGGCTGGAGTTCGTTTTTCGCATGCGATTCCGCATCTGCTGCCGAGCGGAAGATCGGAGACTGGCAAAGAGCAATCAAGACGTATGTTCTTCGAAGTGGCGGGAGGATGCGGGTAAGGAGGCGACCCTGGGATTAGCGGGTCGGCAGTAAATAAACGTCCCACAGAGGTCAGTAGTTTCCTGGGTCCTCGCTGTCCCGGGCCTTGTCGTTTACCTTACCATGGTTCTTATGCTTTGCAATTTTGTGGTCAACGACGTACAACGAACTTAACGTTCAGGACGGTTTGCCAATCACGTAGGACCCCAAGTGGGAGGTCGTGTCGAGAAGGAAAGCCGCGTGTACCCTTGTCGGGATGGCCCCGAACGGGGCCTTGACATCGTGGGCGGAATTCGAAGCGTTGGTCTTAGAAATAATAGCGGACACGATGTCGTGGGCGAACAATGGGATGATAACCGACGGGACAATGCGCCACTCGGCTGCACCTCGTCCACACCTCAATTGGGCGGCGCCGACAGTCCACAGATCCGAGAGGGTGGCAACGGACCACAAAACAATGATGCATATAAAGACACCATGGGTTCTCCAGGTTTCCTTCTCGTGGCACCTCGAGGCCATCCCTTCCGAGCACAACTCGTTCTCCCTTCTTATCGACCGTAACATTATTCTATAACCCCCTTTGCGATCCCCTGCCTCCCGCTTCATCAATAATTTAATCGATTAATATGACACTCACGTCTATAGCTCAGGCGAATTCCAAGACGGCAGAGTTTGCCCGTCTCTTTGATTTGTTCGACCGCATCGCGACGCGACGCTCCCGTGCCCTCACTGCCGAGGAAGTGATCTCCGAAGAAGATATTGCAAACGTTCCCGCCGAGTTCGCCCCCCTACTCAAGAATTTATCGACGATCCTCTCCTCCAGCGCCCGACGCGAACAGTGCGCCAAATCCACTCACCCACCCCCCAACACCTTCGTAGGCGCGCCCCCCAGTGGTACGACGTCCACGGCAGAAACCTCGGCGCCACCTGCCGACCCGGTGAATCCCTCGAACCAAATCGAAGAAGACGCCGAACGCCCGACCTTCCCCCTCGGCACCGAGCGCTACCCATTCACGTTCAAGCTCATGCTTCACAAACTGTACGACGTCGAGGAGTGGATCGACAAGGTCACCAATGCGGTGGAGACCTCGCAGTCGCAGTTCAAGCCCTTGGCGGAGCGGGCGCAGAACGCCGTCGGGGGCGCCACCGGGCGAGGGGAGAAGACGCAGAAGGGGCGCGTGCGACCGGGACCGGTCCTCGGCGCTTCGGCCAAGTTCAAGCCGCCACCGAGTGCGATACGAAGGGACGCCAGCAAGGAGCGGGGGGAGAAGCGAAGCGGCGCTCGTCCCTCGCTCGGCACTTCGGCCAAGTTCAAACTATCGAGCAGGACGAGGCACGTACTTCCGGTGGCTGCCGCCGTCGCGCCTTCGAGGAAACTCGAAGCTAGCCGCGTGTTGAAGAAGAGGTGCATCGGACGGAGAAAGTCTATCAGCGGGCCGACGTCGACTGGCGTCTGGGTGTACGACGCGGCCATTTCGGCCATCGTGACAGAAGTCGCTGGCCATCGTCCCGCGGTGCAGATTACGCTTTCTGCCCCGAGGGGTGCAGGAAGTGCCGCGTTGGAGAACCGCGCACGACACCGATCGCTGACCGCTTTGGAGGAAGCGCAAACTCGGGATATAGCCAGGCGCAAAGTCAAGATTACTGTTCCGCTCCCTCAAGGGGGGGTCGCCGAATCTGTTTCGCCGCGGCCATCTTCGGTCTTACAGGCAGCGACCGAAACGGGGAGCGTGAAGAAGAGGCGGTCGATGGTTTCCGTCTTCGCTCTCGAATCGTGCAAGAGGCCCGCGGTTAAGCGACCTCTGTGCATTTGAAAATTTGAACTCCTCAGACGAACTGACTACAAGTATTAATTTTTAGTTCTCGGTCATGAAATTTATTTCGCACATACCAACACCAGACTTGCGTCTTTACGATCCTTTAAGACCTACAATGAGGTCCCATATATACTTGTACGAGTTCGCGTGTAGCACATGATTGTGTAATATCTTCGCATTTCAGAGGCTACGGTTTGCAGGAGTTGTTGAACGTTTAAATCCCACTCTGTTCAAGTCATGAATAGTTCTTGGCAAATGGGCCTGTGAAATGAAAGAGTATATTCGTGAGTCGTGACGGGGTAACTAGGCGACGAAAGGGAAATTATTCTCCCAGGGTATTTCGAACGGTCCGCTGCTGATGGGCAAAGTAGGAGATCGAACGGCTCATGCAGTATAGAGGTATGGATTGGCAGCGGTGTGGTTAGCCCCAGACACACCACTTTCAAGATACGATTTCGAGTTTGAGGCTATTATTACTGAACCGTCCATGGCCAGGCATGGTTTTTCTATCACGGGACAAGTAACCGAGTCGAATGAAGGTCGAAGCAGCTTTGGAAGCAGACCGTTAATGCGATAAGCCAGACCCTAGGGAGGCAGTTCATGCAAACATTGACATTGCTAAAGGAAATAGAATTGCAGCCAGACAAACAATGGCTGTGTTCCTTCCACCCGCGCACGATAACTCGAATCTCCGGTCTCCTTTCTTAACTTCTGGGCGACTCGACGCAGGATGACGCTTTGAGGGGTCTACTCCACAGTGAGCATCGGGCCAAACCGTGTACAGGTCATGTTGACAAGGGTGAAGAAAGACATCGGAAGGCCGCGCCTTGAAGTGGTAAACGACATGTCAACCATCGGACGTAGGGACGACTCGCTTAGTAGGCTCCCAGATATCCGCTATCGTACCGCCTACTAAGGTAGCCCAGGTCGAGGCGAACGCCCCACCGAGAGCACGCGCGACGATGACCAACTGGATCGTATTGGGCCTGCAGCGCAATGAGTCTAAGTGTTCGGATTGAGGACGCGTGTACAGACATTGCGGCGAGCGCGTAGCACCACACCGAGACAAAGGCGGTGATGAGGTAGATTGACCTTCTGCCGACCTCTTCGCTAAATGCGGTCGTGAAAAGCGGAACGAGAGCGAATCCCAGTAGATAGAGAGCGACGGTGGCCTGGAACTGAGTCTATCCTAGATCACGCACCACGGATTCAGTCCCTGTCGCGAAGGACGACGACGCAGTGGCTAGATGGTTGAGTTAAATAACAGCGCTCGCAGTGTAAGGTCGACGAGCGAGTACCTGTAATCCCGGCGAACCCGCAAACGACGAGCGTGATGCACTATTACTTGAGACGAGAGTAGGCGGCAGGATTGCGTCGATCGCTGTCCTCGAATTCGACCTGAAAGTGCAATATTGAGACAGGTATCGCTGAGGAGATCAGGACACACGAACGTAGATTGAGTCAAGAATAACCCAAGCTGGGCGATTTTTCGATGTCAGAGAGGGCGCCAAAGAGTCTGGGCTGGGTTTGTGTTGTCGTAAGTACTCGACGTAGGTGGTAGTTAACGAGTGTTCTGAAGAGCTTGCACGGCTCGCGCTAGGGCAGGCATTGTACAACTCAAAAGGAATGGATTTGGAGCAAAGGAATAGTAGTTAGCTTTGTAGTCTCCAGATTCTCATCCTCGTGCCATTTGGCGTACGAGTTGAAAGAGAAAGGTCGTCTGGTTTCTTGAACTCATTGGCTGTTGGCTATTGGTAGGGCTTCGTTACGATATCCGGTGGCTCGCGACAATATAATGGCGCAAGGCCAAGCCATCGATTTGCCAATGTTCGCGGTTGTGGCGCTGGCAAACTACTAAAAACGAGTCGCTCGCAAGTAATCAAGAGATGCTTGCGTACAGACCAGTCCGACCGGGATTGACTCTTTGCAAGAGACGCTGAGTTTCAGTGGGGAAATGAAGATTAACAATATACGTATCATACATGACGGACAGCTATGAGTGGGGAGATACTATTGGACCAAGCCGATGAGTGTGTGGATGCCATTGTACTGGTTCAACTCACCGGAATCAGCTGTCAGATATTTCCACAACACCGTCAGCATCGAGAGTTCCTCGTTCAACTTGTTCACCTCGGACACGAAGAATATCCTCTATGTTCCTCAGTCGGCCGTCTTGTGTATCATCCTTGAACCACCCGAGATTGTCTGCAATTAGATGCCTGCGTATAGGTGGAGAATGAGCGCGTGCCAGCGAGGGAGACGCGCAGCCGTACCGGTTCTTGCAACTTGGACACTGGATGATTACGATACCGCGTTCGTACGCACGCTTGGTGAACGTGTGCGCCGAACGGTGGTTACACCCGCCTGCTGTGCAAGTGAACGCAATGGCAAGACGAGGCTCGGGAGGGTCATTCTGGGTTGGATCTGAAGCACGCGGTGGTTCGCCCTGCTGAGAATTTTGGAAACTTGTGGACGAGTTGGCACGAACAACACCCAGTCGTCGCGGTGCCTGTACAGACAGCCTCGACAACGTTCTGGCTGTGCGCCATGCTGGACGGAGACCACCAAAGAGCCTCGCTGGCAGCATCGTTCGCCGTTGTGTTTTTCAATGCTCGGCATCAACGGCATCAGGACCGAGCAAATCTCCGCGAATGTCGGAGAATGAATACCAGCACGCGCCTGTGGCGTGGATTGGGCATCGACCGCGACCATGTCGGAACGATCCCGGCGAACGAAGGGAAACCTCGACAAACTTGCTGAATACAAGCGTATTCGAGACGGAGGGTCTAGGAAGTGGAAGGTGTGGATTGCATGTCTCGCGCTCGATCCTGTGTTGACGCGTCGACCAGGCCGAGGAGGACGTCGCGTTGTATGATGAGGTCACTGAAGAACAATACAAGAGCATCGTCAAGGGTCGACTCCAAAAGGACGACTTCGTTGTGGACGATGGCATCGGCGGGTACATGGACAATGGCATGGACGATTGGACGGGACAGGTCGATGCCGACGAAGAAGACGACGAGGGAGACGACCCGCGAAGTCGCAGGGCTTGTACGTGCGCTTCATGTCATTGACTATAGTCTCATTTTGGATCTTCCAACAGCTAAGAAAAAAGCGACCGGAGCATCCGCGAAAGCAAAGGTCAAGCCACGGGCCCCTCCGCCAGTTGCTAAACCATCCATAAGCGCGTATCGTCCAACCGTATCCGCGGAACAAGAGGATGATTTTATGGCCGCTCTGTTGGGAAATATCGACTCGGCGCCCATCCCGGCACCCGTACGATCGAAGAAGCGGAAATCTTCGCCGGTCTTGGGTACTGACGACCTCATCCCAGATCGTTCGTCTTCACCAGTGCCATACAGAATGAGTTCCAATGCCTACAGCGCGTACTCTTCCGACGTGGATGCTGATGACGAACCATTCCCCAACCCGCCATCAAGCGATTTCGAAGATTACACATCGATGATGAGCCCGAAGAAGAAAGTGCGCGTCGCTAACGGCTCCTCGGTCGTCGCGCCCGCCGTCGAGCGTATGGGAAAATTGGGGGTTCATAGCGGTTCGGAGGATGGATTGGACGCGTCCATGGACTTTTCAGACATCAACATGAATGACTTCATGGATATCGACGACATCGACGTCAAACCTAGTGTTCCAGCCAAGAAGGGGCCGCAAACAGTCAAGGTCGACCCCAAACCCGTCTCTAATGCCGCAAACACAAAGAAGGAAGATTTTTCCGCCCCATCATGGCTCTCCGTGTACGACTCGCTTGCTGTCGTCTCCGAGGACACCCTTGGATCAAAGCCCGCGTTCTCCTCGAAGACATCCATCAACGCGCTCGAAGACGACGGTACTTTACGCATGTTTTGGTTGGACCATCTTGAGCATGGCGGTAAACTCTACCTCATCGGCAAAGTGAAAGACAAGACCTCCAATACATGGACTTCGGCTTGCCTCACTATTCAAGGGATCCAGCGCAACCTATTCGTACTACCCCGCTCGCTGCGCGTTGTCCAAGACGAGAACGAGGCTGGTCAGGTGGAGATTCGGGACACTGACATTGTGCCGGAGAAGGCGGATGTGTACAATGATTTTGAGAGGATACGTCGAGAAATAGGGATCAAAAGTTGGAAAGCGCGTTGGGTGACGCGAAAGTATGCCTTCGACTATATTGACGTCCCAAGGGAAACGGAGTGGATGAAAGTATTGTACTCCTACGAAGGTGAGTAAATGAATTGGCACGGGGGCGGTTTGGACTAAACCTACCCAGAGCCACAGATCCCCATGGATGCGTGTTCGCCGAATATCCAAAAGATATTTGGCACGAATACGAGCATCTTCGAGCTCTTTGTCTTGAAGCGGAAGATAATGGGACCCTGTTGGTTGACGATAAAGAACCCCATCGTGGAAAACCAGGGTGTATGTGTTTTAGTCTCGTTTCGTTCGTTGTTGACTTAAAGTGCATAGATATCGTGGTGCAAGCTTGAAGTACATATATCTGACCCGAAGGATGTGATTCCTATGAGCGATGGCGCTTTGGAACCACCTCCGCTGACCATCATGAGTTTGGCCGTGCGTTCGGTAGTGAACCACCGTGATAACAAGCGAGAGATAGTTTGCGTTTCGGGACGGATCTGGCGTGACGGTGAGTTTTAAATCTCAACGCGCGCTGAAAGATTTCTGACGATAGCGTCCAGTACACTTGGATGACCCGACGCCACCTGAGCAGCTACCCTGTTCGGTACATACGTTTGTGCGTCCTCTGGACAGATTCCCCTCTAATTTCGAGAGTCGCGCCAAAAACAATGGGAAGGGTTTGATATCGCCAATGCAGAACGAACGTATGCTTCTCAACAGCCTTCTCGGCAAGTGAACCTACCATGGATAGTGGCTTTTTCTGATTCCGTCACCCTCTAGTGACGTTATTTAAAGCAGATCCTGACGTCTTGGTGGGCCACGAGTTCCTCGGCGTTTCGCTGGATGTCCTTTTAGGACGGATGAAAGACCTTGGTGCCGAACACTGGTCCCGTCTTGGACGATTTCGCAGAGCGAGATGGATTCCGATTGGTAAACAGGGAACGAATATCAAGTTTCTGTCCGGCCGACTGCTTTGTGACCTTGCCAGCGACGGCGCCCGTGTACGCGACCGTCGTCCTTGTACGACGTTTTGCTAATTAGCTTGACGCGTAGAGCATGATCTCTTCCACGACCTGGTCTCTTACCGAGATGTGCAGGACGCATCTCAAATCGGAACGACAAGACATTGATCCTGACGACACCGCGGCCTACTTTGACGGAAGCGTTTCCTCGCCGGATATGTTAATGACGTTCGTGCGGCATTGCGAACTCGATGCCCACTACGAGATGGCCATCGCGTCCAAAGTGCAGATTTTACCGCTGACGAGACAGCTGACGAATCTCGCTGGGAATGCTTGGTGAGTGTTTGTTAGATCAGTCTGCCAACAATGTCAAACGGACGGTGATTCCGTAGGAACAAGACTTTGAATGGTGGGCGAGCGGAACGGAACGAATACATTCTGCTCCACGAGTTCCACAAACTTAAGTACATCTGCCCTGACAAGACTTTTGGCAAAAAGGCGCCCAAGGTTGTGGAGCCCGAGCCCGATGACGCCGACGGTGAGGGCGGCGGGACGAAGACTGGTAAAGGCAAGCGAGACAAGTACAAGGGTGGTTTAGTTTTACCGCCCAAGCGTCAATTATGGGACAAGTTCATTCTGGTAATGGACTTCAACTCGCTCTATCCCAGTATCATTCAGGAGTACAACATTGATTTTACGACCGTGGAGCGGGTACCGGAGGAGGTACGCGCCCACCACTACCACCATCCAAATCGTCTTCTGATGCTGGTGGAAGGAGGACGATGTAGACAAGCTTCCAGACCTTCCGGGTTCCGAGGTCTCGCAGGGTGTGTTACCCCGACTCATCGCAACACTCGTGCAACGCCGTAGACAAGTTAAATCACTGATGAAGGACCGCTCGATAACCCACGCTAAGCTACTTCAGGTGAGGGAACAAATATACGTGCAGGTCCGAGGGCTGACAATGCCTTGTACACCAGTACGACATCAAGCAGCAGGCGCTCAAGCTTACTGCCAACAGCATGTACGGGTGTCTCGGGTTCGAATACTCCAGATTCTACGCCCGCCCTCTCGCGGCCCTTACGACCTTCAAGGGCCGAGAGATCTTGACGCATACCTGCGAATTGGCTGAAAGTCTGCAACTCGAAGTGAGTGTAAACACTCGGTACGCTGGCTGTAACTCGCTCAACGACGTCCGCTTTCAGGTCGTCTACGGAGACACCGATTCCGTCTTCATCAACTCCAACGTGACGGAACTCTCCGACGCACTCAAGATTTCCGCCGACTTCAAAAAGGCCGTCAATGACCGGTACAAGCTCCTCGAGATCGACTTGGACAGCGTGTTCGCACGACTGCTGCTCCTGCAGAAGAAGAAGTATGCTGCCGTGAAGATCGAGGACGGATCGCGTACATCGATAGAGATCAAGGGTCTGGACATGAAGCGTAGAGAGTATTGCGCCTTGTCGAAGAACGTCTCTCAGTACGTGATTTCGGTGTCCATCGTGCGCCTTGACTTGACAATATGGTTCGGACAGATACGTCTTGGATCAGATTTTGTCAGGGGATGCCGCGGAGGACGTTGTTGAAAACATTCACGAATATCTGAGTTCGATCGGTTCCAACGTACGGGACGGCAAGGTCAAGGTGGAGGATTTCATCATCTTCAAGGTGGGAAGGTTTGAAAGCCACCTTTCGTGACGCTCATAATCACATAGCGACTGGGTAAAAACCCCGAGGACTATCCCGACGCGAAGAGTCAACCACACGTCCAGGTTGCCTTGCGCTTGAAAGCCAAAGGTGGAAGCGCGCGGGGGGGAGACGTCATTCCCTATATCTTTTGTATAGCACCCGGAGACGAAAGCGCCAAGGGGGCTCAAGCGGATCGCGCAAAACATCCTGACGAACTGAAAAAGGCCTCGGGCGAGTTCGGCATCGATTACGAGCACTACTTGGCGCACCAAGTGTTACCCCCCATCGAACGACTGTGTGATCCCATTCAGGGAACCGACCGGGCGCGACTGGCCGAGTGCCTTGGTGAGTCGACGTGGCATTCCAAAGGTCGAGCTGTTTTGGCTGACGATCGTGAAGGCCTTGATCCAGGCCGTTTCAAATCCCCGGGAGGATCCGAGGGTGGATTGGCGTTCGCTACGCTCGACTCGCAGGTGTCCGACGCGGATCGATTCCGAGACTCGGTGCCATTCCTCGTCCGGTGCCGGGGATGTCAAGGAGTGCTGCCATTTGCGCCGATATGGGACAGAGAGGTGAGCCGTACGCCGTCGCGTAGGACCCGGCGATCTTACTCAACCTCACGCGCGCAAATAGTCGTCGGTCTTGCAACCTTCGGGTCCAGTCTGCCCGGGGTGCGTCCATAAGTTCGAGTTGGCCAGTCTGCAGACACAGCTCGAGGTGCAAATACGCGCACGCATAGCGCAGTATTACGAGGGATGGACGGTCTGCGACGACACGACGTGTGGACACCGGACACGTTCGATGCGCGTGTACGGTCGACGTTGCGTGCGGCCTGGGTGTGAGGGAACGCCGCGGTTCGAGTACTCGGACGTGGATCTGTACAATCAGCTCCGCTACTACGCGATGCTGTTCGACGTAGAAAAGATCAAAAAGGGAGCACAAGGGAGCACACGTTACGGTACGCACACCCACTCCCTTGGTGGACTGGTTTCGGCTGATAGGACTCCTTAGAGGAAGTGTGCAGTGTGGCGGACGGTAACACGACGTTTTTGTTGGGGATGAGCAACACGGTCCGGAAGTACACCGATCGATGCGGTCGACGGTGGGTGGATCTTGGGGAACTGTTTGGTGCGGTGGTGAAGTTGTGAATACTTTGCTTTTCATCTGCACGCGTACGTGTCGCGTATGTATTAGTTGCGCTGGACGAGTTTTGGTATCGATATCATCTCTAGCAACAATACGTCACGATTTCGCGTCGCCCTCTACAGTCGTGTACCGGCGTCGGTGATATACGAGGGGATACTGGTACAGCCGCGAGTCTAGTTCAGCGTCCTCTGGCAAGGGCACGCGTTCGACGCGCAACACTCGCGCGATAAACAGCTCCGAAGCCAACCCCGTCCCCGCCGAGACGTCACCCTCGCCACACTCTCCCAGAGCGCCGTCCGCCGCACAGTCGTCCGCTCGGACGCCCAACCGAGCAAGCGACATCGACGGCCCGACGAGACGACACGTCAGCGCGCCAAGCGCGCCCGAGAGAAGCGGCAAGCCCTCCTGCGAGTGCGTCCAGCGCACGCACGGATCCGCAAACGGCCTCGGATGGAGATCCGGTCTCGCGAAGCGGTCTGCGAGGTGGGGTTGGGCCGCCGAGAGGAGGTTGATGACGAGGTGGGCCGTCGCGGGTGGTTCTGCGGGACCTGGGGACGCGCGCGCGTCGTTGAGGGCGGACGCCATGCGCGAGGGGACGCGTAGGGAGAACGCGATGAGGGGGTGGGGGTGGAGGGCGATGGAGGAGAAGGAGGAGAGGGTCGCGCCGTGAAAGGTGGGCGTGCTGGCCGACGTGGATGCGGGGAGGACGGCGGTGACGACGGCGACGGACTGGGCGGTGTCGCGGAGGAGCTCGCGGAGGCGGTTGCGGACGTCGTCGATGGACGTGTAGAGACATCTGCGGGCGAGGCGCGGCAGACGCATCGGTCAAGTTCAAAGCGGCTGACTAGCGACCTGCGACTTTTGCGGTTTACGACTTTCATCGCATCTCAAGTTTGCTACACCGGACAACTGACAACTGCAAGACACTGAATTGGGGCTGGATCTACCAAGAGTCACTCAATATTACGATATGTAAGTTATCATGCAAGCCCTGGTACTACAACTACAACAACTCAAAGTACAGTATCCGAGTCGAGGCCCACGCAGCAGTCCACAACCCTTCACGCGGTCTCGACGGAGATGCGTTGAGGCAATTGCTCGGGACTGACTTTGGGGAAGGTCACTGTCAAGACCCCATGCTCCATCTTGGCCTTGACGTCCTCGACCTGTCGACACACGGCTCTCACCAAGCCCATCACCATACGAGCACTCCCAAAGACTCACCTTGGTTCCGACGGGCAACTGCAACGCGCGCGAGAACTTGCCGAGACGACGTTCGCGCACCGCATAGCTCCCCTCCTGGTCGACGGCGGCCGGGGAGCGCGCCCCGGCGTCGCCAGAGATCGTCAGACGGTTCTGCTGGACGTCGATCGTCACGTCCGAGGACGTGAGACCGGGGAGCTCGAACGTCGCGGTCACGAGGTTTTCGTCCTTGGCCTCGGACAGGTCCATTCTGTGGGCGAGATCGAGCCATCTGTCTTGTCGGGGCGACACGGTGCTTACCTTGGGCGGAAGAGACCTTGGCGTTCTTTGGGAGCGCACGAGGCCTCCACGACGGTCGCAACGACAGGGGTGCGGAAGCGCGAGGAGAATGCGTCATTGAACAAGCGATCAAAGTCGGAAAAGGAGTCGTAGAACATGTTGGCTGATCGGCGGCTGAATGACAAGACGAAAAGATTTCTGGAGACCAAAGCTCCCCACAGAACACCTTTTTTATACTGCGCCGGAGGGGGACGCGCAAGCAAATGTCGAACTGTCTGGATTGGTAGAGAATGACGCGTTTCCCTTGGTGTACATTTCTGTCAATTTCACGAACATTCCACGTTGAGTTCTGTTTTAGGACAGGAAAACTTTGTTTGTCCATGTTTGCATTTTGTCGAAGAGAGGAAGTGCTCCACTGCTAGACCGTAGACCAAGCACGGTGACCCTGATATATTGATCTTGGTAAGACTACAAAGATGTCAATGATAAGTGGTTGATTGTACAAGACGCCGAAGCGAAACTGGAGTTTCAGGACTAGGGGCTTCACAATGCACTTATCGGTCGGTGAAGATACGCCGTCACAGTTTGTCAGTTGTCCATGTTTCCATCTGATCAATTGCCATTCTACCAGGACTCACTGGTCTTTGACACTTGTGTCAGACAAGACCCCTCACATAGGTTTTGGTTCAACATTGCGACGACGCTCGAAACAGGATGCAGAACTGGTAATTGAGTCACCGTTGCGGGAGTATCGATCACCACAATCCACGTCACCTCTCTTCTTCGGTAGTCCAGGCGGGCCACTCCTGTCGATGGGCCTCTACAAATGAGCATTCGAATTAACATCGTCTGAGAACAGGGTGAGTGGATCATCGGTGAGATCCACTTGTTCTTCCTGCCGCTGACCTAGTGCGGCGAAATCCCACGTCGTTTGTCGGACAGCGCAATTAGAAGACCGGTGCTGACGAATCTGTGACTCATTCTTCTCGAGTCAGTGGTGATGCGTCGGGTGGAGGACGTCAAGCCCCTTTGTAGTTTCCGCTTTATCTGATCTTCTCGACGGATTAGATCTGTCACGGTTGCCTCCGTGAGATTGGGTGCGCCCGACGGTTAACTTGGAGGCAGAATGAGATGTCCACATTTTCATTTCCTGAGCGGCGACCGGCGAACTTTCCCCGTACGACCAGCGACTCCTCGGAAATGAAGCTCGGTCATCCATTTCTATTATTGTGCGCCCAAATGTGAAGCCGGGAGAATAGTGCTACCGTGGGCTGCCTCGATGCTATGCGAGCTAAATTCATGAAGGATAATAATAACAACGAAAGCGATGACCTGGATTAAAGTGGCTAGACCGTGCGCAGCGAACCCTCGAAAACTTGGATCACATGGCTATCACAGGAATGCGATCAACCCGGGCCTGCCGATACAACGGTAAAAAAAGGGTCACCGATCGTGACTTGCAAACTGATCCTCTTCATTGTGGGTGATCGACTGGGCGGCCTCAAATTACAGCGCGAACGACAGGTCCGGGAACAGTTCGGGAGTTCTTGCAATCCGCGTGTCCGCACAACAATCTCAGCGAGCGCGACCTCGCTATGCATTGCCGTCCACCTGCGCGTCTCGATGCAACGCGCGCTCGTCCGATCGAATGTCAAATGTGCTACCTGTAGCCAGCGACGTCCGAAATCAATGTGGCTGCACGATTCGCAACGAGTTCCGGGGATGACGACGACCCGACGCGCAGCGTGCCTGCTGTGCGCAAGGGAAGAAGCGACTCGGAGCACCGACTATTAAACGCGATGCTCTTCCGAGTCGTCAGGCACGCCACGGTATAGACCCCGTGGAGCGTGCGCACTTGAACCCACCCATCGTCAAGCGAAAGTCGACGGGTCGTCACGGCACCTCCTTTCGAGAGGCTGTCCAGTGTCCGCTCAGGAATACGTCATCGACAACAATGAGATACATATGGGATCCTCGCAACGGCGGGGACCGCACAGCCGCACTGTCCCGTAAGTAAGCGGTGTGAGGAATGGTTCTCGGCGACGTAGTGGATGCGAGTCAGACTGCTCGAGTTGGACCGTTCTCGCTGTGTCGGAGAAGGGCCGCAGAGTTACCCCGGTGACCATCAGGCAATACGTCAACATCGGACGGAAACGAGTGGGGGAGACGGTACACCTATGCTTTACGACGGGGCCTGAGCTAGCTCCAGTTGGTCGTATATCGATCTCTGATGATTGCAACGGGACACTCACAGACAGAAGAACAGAGAAGCGCGCGCTGCCTTCCTGCTCGGCTGCACTCGGTGACTCGCTTATCTGATAGATCCAGTGGTTGGCCGTCGCATCACGAGCAGCCGCGTTCGAATTTCAGAGATTTCGAACGGTAGGTAACGTAGGACGGGTCGCATCGCCGTCTGCGCGCTGGTACGACGAGAATTGCAGGCCATCAGTCGTCACTGGAAAGGTGCGGACGGCCACGGTCGGCTTACTTTCTGGAGACCTTGCCTAGCAAGCGACGGTTTTCTTTTTCACACGACCTCCGCAAGCTTCCGATCGAATACCTCGCTCGTTCGTGCGCGCTATCGCCTCCTTGATGTCGTCGGACATGTTTGCCTCTGGTACGCACCGTGTTGCAGTGAAGGAGTCCGTGCTTCGATTCAGTTCCGGTCGAAACTCCGCTGATATCAAGATGAACGTTCGGCACAACTGACAACTTGCTACCGGTACGATCTGGATTACAGAACACTGGTACAGTCAACGACATTTCACTGTGAGAACGGGAAAGAGACGACAGATACTGAAGACTCGGGAGCATATGCTATAGCAAGTAAAACACCTGATGACCGAGAAAGTAGATCTTTCAATGATTTCTCGATGGTGACTATATCATGCTGTCAGTCATCGCAAACCGACAGGAACAAGTGCAAAAAGAACATGATTTGAGTAAGGTCCGGGGGTGTAGACAAGCCTCGGTGTAGACTTCGCCTTCCGTGTTGTTCAGTCGGAGACATTTATTCAAAGTCCACCTGGACCATTCCGCAAGGCACACCACGCGGCTCCACCCCGTTCTGAATCCGAGTCAGACGCAGAATCGCAGTCTGAGAGATTCTCTGTGGCCGCGCGGTCAATCAGCTTGGGACGTGAGTGAGCTTCCTTTACCACAGAATTTCGTGCTAAGGACCGAATGGATTGTCTCAGCCTGTCTCCGCAAATTATTTTGCGCGTCTTTCGAACTCCACAGGTCGCGGTCCAGAAATGCTGGCGCATCATCAAGACCTCAGCCCACAGGCATGTCGGAGCTCGGACATTAGGTCTCGGAGTTCATCGCCGAGTCGTAGACCGTGACTCTGGATCACTTACGCCCCAATCGCGTTGTCGTTCTACACCCTTGCCTCGAGAGGACACGCGCGAATCAAATAGACAGGTGAGAGTACGCCGCCCGGCGGCACAACCTTCAGGCTGAACGTTGCAAAGTAGTCATGCAGTGTCAACGCTTTCCGTGATGGTTTTACGACCTGCTTCCCGAAGTTGGTTTCCGTCTGACAGCGCGCTGCTTTGTCGCGGACCATCGCGATTTGTGTCTTGCATGGATTTTTTTTTTCAGGAACACCACGTGGTCTAAAAATGTATTGTCCACATGCAGTGTACATTCGAGTGCGTCGCCCGAACTCATCAGATGCTTCTTCAGCAACAATGATTTCCCAGTCGAACGGATTCGTCACTGTCACCGTGATCGTGGGCGATTACTTTGCGGCCGGCGGGTCTAGACTCGGAGATGAACTAGCTCGGGACGATGTTGTAAGAGAACCAGATCCCCGAGTATTCGAATGCGCCGTCTTTCCTCATTCCGTCGCGATCCAGGCTGTGACTGCAACTACTCTACATCGTGTGCATAGCGTGGTACGCCACTCATCCATTCAGGTGCATGGCTATATCACAATATATCCTATGTTAGCTAGGAAGCGGAGGAGTGGCGCCGCAGCAAGCCGCCACGACGCGATGTGCGCTAGCCCCGATCTAGTTACGGGCAAGGGAGATCGAGTCAGCATCAAAGCGGCTGCGCGACCCGTGGCGGATTTCCAGGTCTGGTCGGCTACCAGGACAGCGCGACCGGTAACGAGTGGGCGACGCTAGAAACCAACTACCGATCATCATAGTCCACTTGGCGCGCGGGACTGTGATCAGGAGCCCCGGAAGTTCATGTGGAGAGGTCATTTCGGCACGAGTGCGATGCCAGTGCGGCGACGGGTTTGCCGTCGTGTCAGTGATCGATATCCAGATTCGCCTCGATGATTTATAACGACTTGTTCTCACTAGCCCCCGCTGATCCGGTGTGCCTGCTGCGGGAAGGACCTTCGAATCTAAACGTCTTCGTCAGCTACGGGTTTAGACCCCGCGTGGATGTGCTGCCTTCGGCATTCTCGGCTCGGCGTCGTCAGGACGGACTCATCAAAGTTATTACGGCATCCGGGTCGAGGCTGACAAGCTTGACAGCATACGTCATTCACCTGCGACAGTCATCACGACCGCTGGATCTTCGGCAACGGTGGAGGTGAACGACTAATCAGTTACGTACGCAGGCGTATCGCGAGGCGTCTGCGTGCATGCAATGCAGCGCTGCGTCAGCACCTTTCTGCATCGCAATCGGCTCAAGTCAGGGTTCTGACTCCAGTGAGCGCCGGCGAGCTACTCTGGACATAGCTTTCCTCGATGTCGATCGAGTGGCGTTTCCACCAATAAGACCGGGCACAGCATAGTCTATCACCATCTCGACTGTCGTCCAGCACACTTGTGGCGTGCACAGAGAACGACAGGATGTTTACTACTAGACACTGCTCATACTAGCGTACTCATGCCACGAGGTCTTTTCATACTTTGCCTTTGACGGAGGTAATCAATCTCAGATATACTGCAACGAGGCGTTCACCGAGACGAAACACTGCCTCAGCTTGACCGAGATCAAACTCAAATCTCTCTACCCATAACAACAGAGCACACACGATGATGCATTAGTCCACGTCTAGATGCTAGTTATCAAGAGATGAGTGATATACGACCATGTTTGTAATGAGGGGATGAAGAGGGCGTAATAAGTTAGTTGGTGCAGTTTCCGCTCTCCATCAGTGTACCACAACACATCCGAAGAAAAAAGTAATAATCAATGCAAATAATATGATATTTTAACGACTGGTCTGCACAGTCATATGCCGTTTTCAATTCTTGCGCTGAGGCTGGTTGGGGACGAGTGCCCAAAGGATCATCATGAATGCCATCATTCCTACCAATCTGAGGACAACGCGTGAGGAATATCGAAGCCAAGCAAAACCACGACACTCACATGGGCTGCAATGTGCTTATGCCTGTCTTGTTCGCGATCGCTCCCGTTATGAAGGGAAACAATGCCGAACCCGCTTGCCCGAAACCGGAAATCCAGCCAATCGAACCTATCACGTTCGCGTCAGCACGTTCATCTTCACGCAGAGATGAAGGGCATTACCAGTCAGCAGCCAGGGTGGCAATACACGCCCAGCGTGGTTGATCGTAATGGGGTACATCGGCCCAAGGAGAATGCCACTGACCGAGACGGCCACGGCATCGCCGATCAATGACGGCACGAACCAGACGACGATTTCCAATCCAATAGCAAGAACTGCGTAAATAAATAGAACTCTCCGCTCTCCAATCTGAAAGGGCTGAGTCACAACATGACAAAGCGAGAAGTGCGCGGAACATACCTTCTTGTTGATCCATAATAAAGCAACACGACCTATCATCAAACCTATGCGTCGATGTGTTAGTCGAGTTTGATCTGCGAATCACCAACATGCGACAAACCTCCGAAAAATCCTGATGAAATGTAACCAGATGATGGTCCACCGTGACGGACGTCAATGATATACGTTACAATCCAGCCTCCAATGGTGACCTCGGCTCCGATATAGATGAGAACGAAGAATGCGAGTAGGTGAACCGCCTTTTGTCCGAAGATCTGTCTGAATTGACTGTTTTCACTCTCGCTCTTCTCTCCTGCGGGCTGGCCTATCTCAGCCAAGCACTCTGCGTGCGACATCAGCACCGCACATGAACAAACAAAGGTGAGAAACGAACCATCTTGGCGCTGAAACCGAAAGACTACGAGCAAAAGGATGGTGTTTATCACCGCGATACCCAACGATACCAAATAATGAAACGACCAGCGTGGAATTTGAGCGAATTGTGTCGCAACAAGCGGTGCCGACAGCGCTCCAGCGCCTTAATGATGACTAGTTAGTACATTGCTCGGATCAAAAGCACGTCGTCCCGTACCGTAAACCTACCACGCATCAGTAAGAGTTAACTCAATGGGAGACAGAGAACTTACTGCATGCATGATTCCCAGTTTGGTTGAACTGTCCTTCAGGCTTGCTACGAATCCGTTTGCCTGGGCGGTCTTAGATGGGAATTAGTAGAGAAGCGACTGCATGAGGCAAGCAACCGACCTGCAATGCCATTCCGATACCATTTATGGCATAACCCAATACAAATAACCGGAAAGGTAAACCGGCGGCTTCGATGGCAAAACCTATCAGTTGGAATACGCATCCTGGAGAGCAATAGGTGTGAATTCGCCGTCCTCTTTTGGTCGAAACCGCCAAGAGTTGACATACCAATTATGACAACCTAGTGAGTCGCCAGGTCAGCATCCGAGACCAGCTGGGAAGCAGCAAAGACCTTACCTTGCCGAAACCGTACCGAGCGTTCAGCACTACATTCGAGAACGCGCCTATAAGATAACCCTTTGAATATGAATCAATATTGGATCTTCATCCTCGGTCTAGAGGCACGTACGATGCAGGCGAAAACGAAGATTAAAGAAACAAGCGTAAAATCAATCTGTTCGCGACTCGCGCATCAGCGGGGACGTCCACGAAAGACAACAGAACACCTACGTCGTAAACGTCTTGTATCCGCGACAACAATGGACCCGTAGTACCGTCGTTCCAGCCGGACAGGTATAGTGTCCAGCAGAGGGTCGCGAACTGGATTCGTGCGCGGATGCGCTGTGACCTCGTCTGGACGACGGTTTCAGTATCGGAAGCCGCGTCGGAGGTTGCCTTCATCGTGACGACGCCGACCTCGGCGTTGAGAGTATTGAGACTGGGGGTACTGGGAGTATGCATGCTCTGACCCGACGATGTTGCTTGCTGCTGCTGCAAACCGAGCCGGCGATACTTATACGCATTTCGAACGCGGTGCAAGTAAGGCTATGGTGACGATAAACTGGGGAAGGAGCTCGGAAGTCGGACCACTGCTTGAATGCGAATACCCAGGTAACGAAACAGCGATACGTTGGACACATCAAAAACCATGCATACAGTGCACACTCCTCGCTTAGCGAATGCGCTGCATAGCTTTCAAAGCGAGAAATGTAATACATTGTTTGGAAATTGCTTGGTTCCGTAAGTAGCTCCGAGTGCGTCGAGACAATCTTGCGAATCGCCATACCGAGGTAGGCTGAGAGTAATCTGTGTTATCCGCGCGGGAAGAATTAGCCCCCACCAACCGGAGGAACGCGTAAGCCTTCTGATTGGTTCGGAATAACCACTTGCCGAACTTGAGTCCCCGGGTTACTATTTTTAAATCTAATAACTGTGATTCAGCGCAACTGACAAATTAGCACTTCCACAGGAACACAACATACGGTACAACGTGTTCGGCCGACGGAAGTGCCGATCTTAGTGCGAGGCCATCGAAAACGGTGATTTGTATTGATCCGAGAATAACATGCGGGGCAGTGCTTGAAATAGAATCCGGGCGAGTAGAAACTCCCGCAGTGATCGGGGCTGGGCTGGACCTGTCCTGCCTTGGTTGTAAAATATCGTAGTCGTAGATAGTGTAGTAGACACCCGAACAAGATGCTCTAAGCACCCACCGGGTAGCTGTAAAGAGATCCTACTGAGAGGGCCACGAGGAGTGGACAAGTTGGACGACGTGATGAATGAGTGCACACGAACAGGGTCGAGAAGCATGTAGGGCTCTAGATGACCAGAAGTTCCACCTTATCGGCGCTGAACAACAGGCAGTACAGAACACGACCGACAAGTAGAGAGGTTGCACAGGTGGGTCCACGAGTAGAGCTCGGCTGCGGGAGTCATGCGAGATCCATTCGTAGTTGCCAAGGAAATCTGAGCCATGCTGGAAGCAGTATCGGTAGTCGCGATGATGCAATGAAATGCGGCAAGCCGACCATGGCACTGCTTAACCACGCAAGATCGGTTCAAGCGCGATCCGGAAGCTGTAACCAACCAACCAGGGCAGAAATGGATAATCGATGACAAAGCAGCCGCAGCGCCACAAAGAGCGTGAGCGGCGAGATAACTCGTCGCGAACTGCTGAGTGAGAATGAGTCATCAACGTGCAGAGAGACCTGAAAACACGTAAAACGGCTTAAAACAGCTCCCCAGCACCAACAAGATAACGCAACGAACCTGCAAAGGAAGGAAAGAACTCGTTGCAGCTGCTAAACTCAACAAGTGAAGATGCTAGCCACAAGAACGCCAGTCACCAACGTATCGTGAATACCAGAAGGCAAGCGAAAATCACGAAGGGGCTAGGGTGCACGTCAGGTGAGGCAGGTGAGAGACGCTGGGAACCCACTAGCATGAGGACATGTGACGGGCAAAGAAGCGACCCCACCAAGCAACCCAAATAGCTACCAAGACATCCTTAGAAGTGTAGGGAATGGGTCAACTGCGAGGGTTGAGGCTGCTGGGACAAGTAGGTGATGTACAGATGCGTCGAATAGGACCACAGAGTCTTAAATAACTTTGGAAGATGTTCTGCGTGACTAAAGGTTAACGAAGACCAGACACGATAGAAGCACATTGCGATGACCGGGAAATGGATTCAAACGCCAAGGCGAAGGCGAAAACCAGTATAGCGCAGCAGCAGTATGAATTACCGCAGCACGAGCACAGGTAAGTTAGATATATACTAGAGAATAAGCGGATGTCAGCTAAAGCATCACGTTCTTGAGAAAGAGTGCTTGCCGTCAGGAGGGCGACTTCAAAGCTTTCACTGTGTACGGCTTGCCAAACCGAGGAGAGAATAGACCCCCCGCCAAAGCAAATCAGTCACCAGTGATCGATGCCGAGTGTTGGCGTCGTCGGTATTCTGCCTCGCGCCGTCAGTTACGAGAACGGCCAAGGATGGTAAAACGATCCATCAACTCCAAACTTGCTCGAAACCGCTGTCTTCTGCATGCGCCACCCTGCAGCGCTGCAACGCCAAGGATGCGATGACTGCAGGCAAAAAAAAAAACGAGTCCTCAGAGTGGAGGCAATTCCCGATTAATAGTCACCCCCCACACTATGCGCGGGGCTCGACGACTCCCATCGTATCCTTGGCGACAAACCTAACTCGCTGGATGACTCCTCGACAATAGATCACGCTAGCTTGGATAGTTTAACGCATGGGCGTGAGTCGAGTCACCGAACATGAGGTGGACAAAAAACCTTTGTTTGCAAAAGCCTGCAGCAGAAAGTCGAACTAACCGTCGTCATCGACACAAATAGGTCGTCTGTAGTGGAGGTACATGTCTCGTCAGAATATTCTTTCGTGACTGAGATCTGGGACCTACATGAAAAACCAGACTCGTGGCAGACGAGGCGATGCGAGAAGAGAGTTGAACTCTGGGGTGTGGCTGTGTAACATCCTGTTGTTGAACTTTGTCTCGCAAATTCTGGGGACCTCGTGATTGCTACGAACAAACATATTTACTTCAAGCGCACATCGCTGTAACGTCCCAAAGCCAACTGGCGACGGAGCAGCCATGGTGCTGCAAGTCACTTTGAGTGGCTGCTTAGGCTTCGTAGGTGCGCCGTTTATCCGATGCGTCGGGTCCTCGAACAGCTTTCCATTGCGGACTGTTTCACCCGGACGCAAGTCGACGGAGATCTACATACACGACAGTCAACGCAGGCTTGCTTAACAGAGCTGCTCCTTTTTTTTCCTATTTAATTCTTGTGCTTAGACTGAACGAGATAGTCGACAAGACGGTCGTCGAATTCCTGGCCACCCAAGTGGTTGCACGTAAGAGTACTGACTCTGAAGATAGGTTCATGAGTGGCAATAGGCGTCAAACTTATCTTACGCAAGTCACTCTGTCTCATTGCTGTGCGGTTCTAGCCAACCTACACACCGTTACACTGTACGCGACGACAACCACGCGATCAGAACGGAGTTGGGCGAGGCGCGCAGCCGCCGTTTTGGTGTGCGCAACGATCTGCACACCCAGATACGTCAGACCGATGACCGCGACGCCCGACATCAAAACGGATGAGGCACGAATGCGTCAGGATCCTATCACAGCGATCCGCCCGACAAGTACAAGGGATCGACGAAAAGGGGCGAGGCACTGCCGACCCGGCCCTTTGAGGAGCAAGTACTTATGTATGTACGATCATGATCGACCCCCCGAAGGTCATCACTCTCTGTCCAAGGTGGCTCCGCTCGTCACACTAGCTGGCTAAGCCGAGTGCTTATCAGAAAGAACGTGTAATTGTAACATCGTTCAGCGTGCAGAGTGTATAGCCTAGCAATAGCAGTACCTATAAACCAAGCGCTAAGTATAGAGATGATCAGATTTAAGTCCCATGAGCTCTTGCTGGCGATGAACTGTCATGAAAGCATATCTATAAGAGAGGTAGAAGAAAACACAGATCAAAAGAGGTCGTGTCAGCATCATCACACCGTACGCCCCGAAGGCACAAACACCCAAAGCAACGTCATGAAAGCCGTGATCGCTATTAATCTGTACGTGACGTTTGAAAATCACCGAGCCTACACAAAAGATCGAACTTACAATGGCTGCAATGACGTTATACCCGTTCTGTCTGCGATCACACCCGTCATGAAAGGGAACAACGCGGACCCTGCTTGACCGAAGGCAGATATCCACCCAAGTGAACCTGTCATACCTACGTCAGCACGCCCGTCTTCGTGCAGAAACGAGGACAGTACCGGTTAGCAGCCAAGCTGGCAACACGCGCCCAGCGTGGTGTATCACGATAGGATACATTGGACCAAGAAGGATACCAATAATCGAGACCGCCACGGCGTCACCGATCAACGACGGTACAAACCAGACGACCAACTCCAATGCAATGGAAAGAATTGCGTAAATGAATAGAACCCTCCGTTCTCCCACCTGAAAAGGCTCACGACAAGGTAAGGCAATAGATGCAGATGACGCACCTTCTTGTTGACCCATAGCAAAGCAATGCGACCGAACATCATTCCTGAATTGACAGGGTTGGAAGGGGCTAGCATAATCTAGACGCGACATACCTCCAAAAAATCCTGATGATATATACCCAGATGACGGTCCGCCGTGACGGACATCGATAATGTAAGTAACGATCCAGCCTAATGTCGTCTTCAGTGCAACGCAAAATACGGTCGGCGTCAAAAAAGGCATACCCCCGAGAGAAACTTCGACTCCGACATAGACGAGAATAAAGAATGCAAGGAGGTGTACGACCTTCGATGCAAATATCTGTCTAAAATGACTACTCTCAGTTTGGCTTTTCTCCCTTGCAGGCTGCCCTATCTGCGCCAAGCACTCTGGGAGGATGTGAGTGTGACTGAATACGAGGGAATCTCAGCAAGGACAAACCATCCAGGCTCTTGAAGCGAAACACAAAGATAACGAGCACGGTGTTTATCAAAGTGATACCCAAGGATACAAGGTAGTGGAAAGACCAGTGAGGCGCTTGGGCAAATTGTGTTGCAATGAGTGGAGATGACAGCGCTCCAGCGCCTTGAACGTTCGACATGTCAGTAGCTCGCTTACGCGAAAGGCATGACAGCTATACCATAGAACTACACCGCTTCAGCCATATCCAATGAAGGGAGGTAAGGTACGTACTGAGTGCAAAATTCCTAATTTGGCTTCAGGATTGTCTCTCAGACTAGCTACGAACCCATTCGTCTGAGGGGTCTGGGATGGCGTTAACGCCTGCAACAGACTACATGAATCGGCAACGGACCTGCAATGCCAGACCAACACCATTGATCGCATACCCGAGCACGAAAACAGGAAAAGGCAAGGCCGCGGATGCAATGGTATAACCAATGACTTGGAGGACAGATCCTGGAAAGTAACATGTAGGTAGGCGTTCCCACTTTCAAGTTAGAGTTCCAAGTCAAACAGCCTACCGAGCACGATGACCTTGTAAGGTACCGCGTGTCAGCATTCAGGATGGCCGCAAAAGTAAAATGATCTCACCTTGCCGAATCCATACCGGTGGTTCAATACCACGTTCGAAAACGCTCCTGTCAAGTATCCCTTTGGATGTATCAGTATCTGCCTTTTTAATAGAGGGAGTCGCTCACTATACAAGCAAAGACGAAAATCAGAGACACCACAGCAAAGTTGACCTGTCCACGTCAATGTCAACACGCGAAGCTCTTCAGGTGCGCACACCCACATTATAAACTTTTTGTATACGCGGCAACAACGGACCCGTGGTGCCATCGTTCCAACCGGCGAGGTACATCGTCCAACATAGCGTGGCAAACTGGATGCGAGCGCGGATGCGCTGTGCTTTCGTCTGCCCTGCGATATCTGGGTCGGAAATCGTGTCCGAGGCTTCCTTCGTCGCGGTCACCTTTCCATCAGATGGTAAACCATTGCGCGCAAGTTGACTCTTCTCGATGTCGTCGCCGATCTGGACGTAGTTGTCGCTGTTCGCATGTCGTGAGCTTATTCCGCCCTCTGGGACACTGGTAATTTGAGGCATAATTCGACGAGATGAGACTCACGGATAGCATCTCGGCTCTGCGAAATTTATCTATCTGAGGTTTGCGCTTTGAACGCGGCGAAATGAGCCGCATCATGACGTCCAAGAAAGTCCTTCCGAACTCCTTAGGTAAATTGCCGAAGACGCATGGTGTCCTCGTTCGGGGTACGCTAAATTCATCGTCCAATGAGAACACGTTTGCTTACTACGATATTTACGAAACTGCGTGGAAGTTGCAAGTCGGGGAGTGTATGCCGCCGCACTTCGCGTCCACGCCCGGCGACCGGGATGCTCGATGAAAGGGAAATTGCCTTGCGCCTTCAAGTGAGGGGATCTTGTCTCAGGTCCCAGTGCACCACCTAAATGTTCGAAGTTAATGTTCTTTGCAAAGTGGAGCCAAGCCACCTGCCCGTGTGAATCGTGGTTAATTTCGTATTCGCTTCACCTCGAGTCAGTGAGACTAGTACTTACTCTGCGAAAAGTCACATCAAGTACGTCGAGGTACCAGATGAGATCGCCCCACAGCTCAATGCATCTGTCGCGGTCAACCAGTGTGCGTCGCGGTTCCTACAGTCATGTCAATATTTGGTCCGGGGCGTCGTCGATTGACGCTTTGAAATGCCGTAAGCATA
The DNA here is from genome assembly GCA_038089955.1 of Strobilomyces dryophilus. Taxonomy (NCBI): domain Eukaryota; kingdom Fungi; phylum Basidiomycota; class Agaricomycetes; order Boletales; family Boletaceae; genus Strobilomyces; species Strobilomyces dryophilus. The sequence goes on along the minus strand of JBBPLT010000019.1, from coordinate 109,074 downwards.
GTGGTTGCTTGAAGTTACTGTTATGCTGCAAGTATGTACTTAGCATGCACCTTCAATCGTTCCACAGTTCGATAACGTTAACTAACACTAATTATCACGCGAACTTGTTTACACACTGATCTTCGGGTCGTTCGAGCGGTCGTACCAACTGCACCGCCCGTTTATCGCGCCGACTTGGCATGCGCAGGTAGCCCATCCATCCTGTGTCGTTTGCCCAGTTATACAGTCCATTGCATCAAGCGTTCACATCTCGATCAGCTTTCTCGAGCGTACAGAGTCACGCTCCTTTCCGGTATCGTGACACCCTTTCAGATCGATGCTAATAGCTCCATCCAGCTGCTAGACCCCTTTACCTCCTCTCCCTGCTTCGGCTGCGAGCGTAATAGAACACAGTTTCTCACGATGCACAGACATGACGAGGACGTTCGTCAGTTGTGCGGATCGACCGATGCGCTCGATCTAAAGTCGCGCCAAAATTTCCGCGGAGCACGGGACAAACGAAAGATCACGCGGTGCTCGTCGCAAGTACCTCTACATAAACGATGCGAATCTGTGCAGCAGTATCGCCCCGCTCGACCCCCATCGTGGAAAAGGGGGGAAGTCGGAATGGAGAGCCGAATCACATGTGGTTCGTAGTCTGCACGGGTGCCAGGAACGATCGAGACTGAACCACACGCAGATTTGCAGGGAACATGTGGGCGGGCGACCTATCACGGTAATCCGACTGGCAGCGAGAGGGGTGGTGGGCAAAAGAGATATCTTCTAGGACGTGCATGGGACACCTCCGCCGAGCACTGTTTCGCTGTTCATGATGACGAGACTACTATATTAAAACATGTCCTTGATACACTTTACTGGAACATCGGACTTCTGTATCTGCATCGCCCAACAGAGGTAATCCGTTGGAGCCAGAGTGTTCATTTCAGATGTGTGGGGGAAGATCGATCCGCCGAACGCTGTTCAGAATCACACGACTACTATATTAACATTCGGAGTGAATCAGATTGCTTCGCGGGAGCCTCAAGGCCCCTGAAGCTGCGGTGGCTATTACATGCACAGAAGCGATTTCGGAGCCTTTTTCACTAGAACGACACTCTTGGCTCCGAGGGTTCGAAACTCCCGTTGATGCTGCGATGAGCTTAACGACATTCCAAGAACGAAGCCAAGAAAAACCGTGCTGGTTCCAAAAAGACCACGTCGATTCTTTTCGACTGAGGTTACATTCAAGTCGCGTTGCAGCCCGGCGTTATCACACCTGAACAAGAAACTTCGGGCCATCAATTTTTTCGCTGGGAACCCTCACCGGGAACGAACGCCCAAATGAACATCATGAACGCCATCAACATGACTAATCTTTGGAAGACGCATGAGAACGGTCAGCACGACAGAGATCACGACGCTCACATGGGTTGCAACACTTTGATGCCCAATTTAGACGCGATCGTGCCAGTAATGAAGGGAAATAACGCCGACCCTGCTTGACCGAAACCAGCAATCCATCCAAGTGAACCTAACACATCTTGTTAGGTTTCGTGCGGAGACACCGAGAGAGAGAATTACCGGTTAGCAGCCAAGCTGGTAAAACGCGTCCAGCCTGGTTCATCGCAATTGGATACATCGGACCCAGGAGGAATCCACTGATCGAAACAGACACAGCGCCGCCGATCAGCGATGGTACAAACCAGACTACGAACTCCAATCCGATGGCAAGGGCTGCGTAAATGAAGAGAACCCTCCGTTCTCCCAACTCGAAAGCTTAGGTTAGTGTCATAGAGAATGATACAGGGACGGAATACACCTTTTCATTGAGCCACAACAAAGCAACACGACCCATCATCAGACCTGTCCGTTGGGACTCAGATGAGTTGAAGTCAAGGCGCGATGTATGCGACGTGCCTCCAAAAAACCCTGTCGATATATACCCAGATGATGGGCCACCGCCACGTCCGTCGATGATGTACGTTACCATCCAGCCTAATCGTCATGAATCATGTACATGAAGTGTGGAGAAGTCGCCACGACAACCTTACCTCCGATGGTAACCTCGACACCAACGTAGACGAGGATGAAAAATGCAAGGAGGTGAAGTTCCCTCAATGCAAATATCTGTCTAAAATGACTACTTTCACTCTCGTTCTTCTCCACTGCAGGCTGCCCTATCTGAGCCAGGCACTCTGCAAGTGGTGCGAGCGTTAGGTCCGAATGAGCATGGGATGTAAATAACAGACCATCCTGGCTCTTTAGGCGAAAGACTGCCATCAATATGGCGCTGTTTATCAATGCGATACTCAATGATGCGAGATAGTAAAAAGACCAGCACGAAAATTGCGCGAAATGCGTTGCAACAAGCGGAGATGATAGCGCTCCAGCGCCTTGAAGGTTATGAGCGCACCGCTTAGTGATGCGCAACGCCCCGTACCATAAAACTATCCTGATTCAGCCGGTTCAACAGAGATAAAGGAGGCGCATACAGCGTGCAATATTCCCATCTTTACTGCAGTATTCTCCTTTACACTAGCTACAAAACCGTTTGCCTGGGCGTCCTGGAAAGGGAGCTAAGCGAGAGTAAAGACCAAGTGAAACTAATACTGAACCTGCAACGCCATACCGACTCCATTTATGGTATACCCAAGCACGAAAGCTGGAAAAGGAAGGGCGGCAGATTCGATTGTGTAACCAACTACTTGGAGTATGGATCCTGGAAGAAATTTGAATACATTACCAATGCCTCAAGTCTAGACGACCTACCAAATACGATAACCTTGCAAAACACGGAGCGTCAGCATATCGAGAACTTGGAAGAACTCGGACACGAAGCGACCTTGCCGAACCCATATCTATTATTCAACACCAAGTTGGAGAATGCGCCCGTCAAGAATCCCTTGTGACGCGTCAGGGAGCTCTCACCAGCAAAGATCGGGATGGCACACACGATACATGCGAACACGAAGATCAGAGACACCACCGCGAAATTGACCTGTCGCACGTCAGAGTTCAACATCAACATTAGCGCACAGCACGTCAGACAGGGGTCACTTACGTGGTAGACTTTTTGGATCCGGGGCAACAATGGACCCGTTGACCCATCGTTCCAACCCGCGAGATACAGCGTCAAACAGAGGGTAGCGAACTGGATGCGTGCACGGACGCGCTGGGCCTTTGTGGGGACCACGGCGCTGTTGGCGGTGGCCTCATTGAGATCTTGCTTGGTCGTAATAGCATTCCCTACTGACGCCTGGCGCGTACGGTCGTTCAGTTCGACATCGTCGCCGGTCTGGACTCTGTCGTCGCTGGATCGAGTCGACGGGTGTCGCGGATTCGCGCCGCCTGTTATGGCGGACATCATGCCTCGACACGCGAGTGATTGGGTTCCACATGACACGGAGTATGCGATATTTATATGGGTTGCCAGCGTGGCTCGAACGGGCCCATGACCGTCGATAGTTATCTTGCAAGGGAGTGGGAAATTGAATATGGAGATAATCACGCGGTGCAACTATTTCCGTCTGCCCCTCTGCCGAAAACGATTCCCTACTGTTGTTTTAGTGGTTCATCATCCTCTGCAGGGCTGACCAGATGCCACCTCCTGAGCGTGAAGCCCTTTCTCGTAGACCAAGGTGTGTTCCTAGGTTTCTCCGTTCGATTTACATAAAGATAGCTGTTTGATGTTTCACGCCGGAATGAGTATCCGAAAATTCATTCGAGGAAAGTACGCACCAAGTCTCCATTGCCTATTGAATCAGATGTCACCTTTTAGGATCGTTGGGACGCTTTCTAGCCTTGCTAGTTACAGGATTCGCCGAGTCGTTCCTGTCACTCCCGTCGGAGTCTAGTGTGGTAGAGGGTCATCTAGTAACTCATACAGCCTCCTACATCCTGTCCGAATTCTCTACGAGACCACCAGGGGACTGGAAACGGCTTGGCTCGGACGATCTCTGTCGGCCTCCGTGTCAATGGTCCATCCATAATTCCTACTTGGGACAGATGTTTGCAACAGATCGAGGTAAGATGGTTCTGCGGCGAACGAAGGCAAATCTAGCCACCATACTTGGTCATTTGTGCGTTACTTATACAAACTTTGAAAGAACGATCGCGTCGCAGTGATTGAAACTCCGATCCGGTAAATATCCGGGGAGTGACGATAACTTGCACGGTCCCAACAACCACCATTGCATCGTGTTCGCTCGTTCGACTTCAAAGAGGTATAGTTTAAAAAATCGTATGTGTAGTGTAGAACAACGAAAATATCGTATTCTATGTTAGTTCCACACACGTGACTCGCTCAGGTTCTTATCGACCGCTAACGGCGATTATCCTCTGAAATTTTATGGCAAGGTTCGTTCGCCCACCTTCCAGAATCGCATTAATACTGAGTGCACAATATTGGGCCTCAGACCTGCCCTCAACTCTGATTCTGATTCTGACGTCTTGAGGTTTGTGGCGGTGCCGGGAGACCTCAAGTTTGTCACGAGACTGAGAGTATTACGGTACTACTTATGTCTCTCCTCCTCGCCGTCTTGCGCCCAACTTGAACGCCACTGCGTCAGATGATACACCATGCATCATCGCGCCCCATCATCTCGCGTGAGGGAGTTTTGGTCCGTGCGATATAAAGCCGCTCCTCGACGCCAGAGACCAGGAGCTGCGTTCGTGCTCCGCTCAGTCAATCATACACTGTATCAGCAACTCTATAACCTGCGCGCCAATTTCCCGTGATGGCATCCACCTCAGCCAAATCTACGGATTGGGTTATCCGAAGGGACGCACGGGACCTCTCTGGTTCTCCTATCTTCCCGGTGGAGATTGTGCATCGCATTCTACTCTCTCTGTGTCCCCGAGAGCTACTCCTCTTGCAAACAGTAATTTTTTTCTTCCTTTGCATGACTCGTACACTATTTCTTAACCGTGCACCAGGTTTCTAAACAGTTCCGCGCCATCATCAATGATCCGATCTTCTGGAAAGCTCTGTACGCAGATGCGCGCTTGCCTCGGCCTCCTGGGCCATATTCTTGGCAGTCGACCGAGTTTCTCCAACGTACCCTTGTCCATTCTGCACGACTGGCGCAGCGTTGGACCTCACACCCCGTAAACGTGCTCAGAACGCATCTGGTGGCACCAGAAGACGATGAAGAATGCAGGTGGGTTGGCGGGAGATGGTCGATCGGCTGCATCGGGGGGAGACAGCTCCATTTGCTCGACACCGAAACGGGTTTTGAAAAGACGTTGTATCAGTCGGACGATGTCCACTTGTTATCTTGGGCGGCCACGAGTTGCAACATGTCGACTCGAGGCCTCCTGCTCTATGTGGTACTCCACACTATACATGACCATTTCGGGGAGAGAGCGTACGTACATATTTTTCCTTGCACGTCCCTTTCTTACATTGTACCACAGGGAGCTGCTTGAATTTCGCATTGATGCTGAATCAGGACAGATATCTGAAGACCCTGTCAGATTCAATGTTCCAATGAGTATTCCGGAAGACATCAGCATCGAAGTCCTGAGTGGCGATACGCCGTTCGTCTGCATTCTTGTCGATCCTTGGAGAATGCGCACCGCATACGCCATGATATTTGATACCCGAAGTCGTATTTTCTATAGTTTTCCGGAGCCCATATCCGAATTGGTACGTTAAATATACACCTCGGACTAGAAGGGTATTGACGCTCGAACCAGGACACAGACCAACCCCTTTCTCGTCTTCCTTACGGCGAGGTCATGCTCACAGCCACCCATGTCATTCTGTGCTATATGCAATCTGCCTCTACTCAGTTTGTACGGGCCTTGATCGTTCCGGAGGGCGGGCGCGAGCTTCGCGTTACACACGAGACAACCATCTTCATGCGAAAATTTACGCAGTGGTCCCTCCTCCGCAACTCAGTCGCCGACCCCATCACAGGTGCTACTCGCCTGAGGTTCCTGCATGAGATGACTACTTCTAGTCATCAATATATATGCACCGACATCACCTTACCGGCAAACCCCACCGAGGACATCCTGCCCATATCGGTAGGCGTGCACGAAGTGTTTGGCGTCGACGACCCCGTCGACAATACCCCTATCACATCATCTTCTGACGGTTTCGCTCGAGGGCTGTGCGTCGTGACTTCTTCAATCCGCAAGGGGGAGATTTGTGTCCGCAAATTTAGCATTGACGCGACGGGCCCGCGATGTATGGCAGTCGTCGGCGATCCATCCACACTCTCGATGCCTGATCCAAATGATTTCGGGCCAGAGCTGATGGTATCTTTTAACGGCATACAAGGGAGAATATGTTTCACTGGATCTGTGCCGGGAGATGATATGCCCGTTGACGTGGCGGCGGAGTTTGAGTGAAGGTGAGGTCGACGACCTGACGCTTTTTTCTTGCTCTTACTGGGACAATCAGTAGTCGTGTGGCTGAAAGGCTTGAGAAAGAGGAGGGCTCAAAGATGAGGTCAGCCAGTGGTCCTCATTCGAGTCAGGAGTTGTGACTTGGACGTTTGCGAAACGATCCTTCAGGCGAAGACATGTATGAGTACAAGTGTCGTAATGATGAAAAGGTCAATCTCTAATGTTCCTGCTATTGCTTCGATCATATGATGTTCCTCCTCACACACTCAGACACCGTGTACATTGCAATGTCATCTTGTAATTTTGACAAACAGCTTGCAGAGAGAGAGAGTAAGAGGGAATGCAACGTAATGGAGCGAATGAGGATATACTCCAAGGAACGAACCTTTAAAATGCGTTGGTCGAACTGGTACATTCTCAGGTTTCGTTCATCTAGTTCAGCGCATGAGTAAGTTACGCGAGTATGATTTAGGCGAGGCTGTTGCCCTTGCGCCCGTGATACGCACTAGCCAACAATGCCACGGAAGCCAACGAACGTCATGTACCGCATACCCCGTCGCTTGATGGCATTGGCACCTCGTTCCAACTCTGTGTCCCCATCTGACGACAGTCGGACGGCACGCAGAGGCGTACACATTCGGGGAGTCTTTGGGACCCTGGTCTCTTCAAGTTACGCGCGCCCTTGCCGGCGGAGAACATTTCGGAGTGCCTTCAAGCCTGTTTGGACGACTGAACTAGCGCTCGGATCAGCCTGGCAGCATCCTGACCAAGGGCTGAACAGGTCGTCATGATTAGCGGGAATTTGTCTGTGCGTGATTGCAGCCCTCGAGCAGAAGACCGCCGTGACGCTGCCACCGTAATAAAAACGAGATCTGCCAGTGGATGAGATGAGTGAGAGCTAACCGACATGCCCCTTCAACAACGACGTTCCGCCGGACACATCCAGGAAGAGCGAGGGAAAACGAAAAGGGACGGCCGACTCAAGACATTGACAATCATGATGGGAAACTCGGAGGACGAATACCACACACATTCCCATTGACATCACTTTAGGCAGGCCGCAACGTGACGTCTGACGCCCGCTGGCCGCTGTCCACCAGCCCACTTCTGCCACCCAGACCCCACTGTATTCTTTCCTCGACGAAGCATGGACAGCTCTCCGCAAGATGTGTATGCTAAATGCCTACCGACACGTTACGGATATCCTCTGTGGAATCCTGGGCCCAGCAATACTCTCCCGCCTGACCACCGACGAGATGGCCTCCAGGTTGGGGATGTTGGCATCGTCGACCCCGGTCACGGGTTTGATGTCCTGTTCAACATTTGCAAGCCGCCTGACCACCCTCTGCATAAACCTCATGGTGTTCCGCCCTCCCTTCTTCGCCCTCTTGCGCTGAAGGCTGGTGACCTGCACGTCGAATTGGATGTTATTCCCCCTGGATCTGTTATATCATCTGATGGCGTGCAAAGGGAGCTCTCAGCCGGCGATACTTCAAAGTACGTTTTGGCGAGACGATGGAACGAAGGAGATGATGCTGAACCCCCTTTTTTTCCCGTAGTGTGACTGCGTACGAATTCACTGTGCGGTCCTCGGAGGGCGCGATACTCATCCTTCCGCACGGTGCTACATTCCATGACCTGAGAGTTAAAACTGAGGTTCACGACCTAGCGAAGCAAAGTGCCATTGACTGGTATCATTTCGTCGCTGGAACACTCCGGCGACAAATCTTCAATGGTTCATTGTACCTTATCACGGGCTTCTACAAAACTCGTTCTTGGTCGCTCGCGTTGTTCCAGAATGCTCCGCCTCAAGCCGGTTGGACCATTAGGGCCACAAGGGCTCAGAACCCCAGTGGTTCTGCTTACTACACCTGGGAATATCAATATGACACTACCTCAAAGTATTGGCCCCGTGGTGATTGCGCTGGGGATATCAATCAGTCCATATTCTTACGTGGATATAAGATTGCATTGAAGGATCAAATTTTCAGATCACCGCAGCCTGTAGTCGATGCGATACCTCTCCATAATACCTCTGGAGACATTGGAACTTCCTGTTTTTCATTTCTGAAATGGCAATTTCACAGTAGAAAGAAATACATTCAGAATTGCATGCCTCATATGGACAAGGATCCTATTGATATCTCGCATCATCCTCGACTATCCCAGGTGAGTAGGACTCGATGAACTCTGCATTGATATTGAACCTTCCTGCAGCCATTCCACTACTCTGATGTCATTAACAGCTATCTGTTGAGCAAGGTTTGTGAGCACAGGATATATTATTTTATAGAATAACTAAATCTACATTGACCAGAATCCAGATGCCTCTATTGCTATTACTCATGACAATGAATGGATAATCCCACTGGAAACTGTTTGTAGCCAGCCACATTTCCTCCTTGTCACCAGCTGTTGATGTTGGTATTTTAGGAAGAGCTAAGGCCTGCTGACCTACAAGCAGGCTACTTGGTACAGTTTTTGTCAGAAAAGTATTCTTTTGGTACACATGATGGCAAGTGCTTGTTCATAGGGATTTCAGAGTTGCATGATCACTTGTCTTAGGTGTTGTATACTTTCATGTTGAAGGGTAGGTGCCCAGATGTGCTAATGTTTAACTGCAATCTGATTTTACCTGGGGGCTCATGCAGTAAGGCAGCTTATTTTCAAGAACCTTCTTGTCATGTATGCTCTGCAGACCTAGATGGCATGGGAAATGGTTCTCAATCTCGGGATGGCTTGGTATGCAACCCTTCTGACAATACCCATATTGTCACATGTATGTCTTGATTTTGTCAGTGATCTCAACTCTAATGTCCCTTGTAGACCTAGGTGTCTGCCATGATCAATCAACCACTGGTTCTGGAAGGGTTCTTACCAAATGCAATGTGCTGGCAAACCCAGAAGGCACAAGCAATATTGTTACAATGACAGAAGATGCTGCACAGCCAGATGAATTGTGAGTAATTTCCTTTGAGTGTTCAAGAAGCTTGGGTCTGAATTCTTTAGTGCCAGTGACAGGTCTCAGATGGTCATTACATGTAAGTTATAGGTGCATGACCATGAGGGATCATGTAAATGTGCTGCAGGTATCCGGGGTGATCAATTGACCATCAGTCCAAGAAGATCAACTCCAACTGAATGCTTTGTCCTAGTGGAGTCGAGTAGCACAAAACAGAGGACGAAAAGTAGACCCGTAGTGGCCGGGCAAGCTACAGAGTGGGATGATCTGATCCTCCTGTAAGATCACTCTCAGGCTGTCCCTCTCTGATCATATGTTAACATGGGTGGTACACAGCCCACCCGACTCATCTACCATGCTCCGCTTCTCAGTCTGTGCACCCTCTGAGCTTGCGTCGAAAGTGGAAAAGGAAGAAATACTACATACACTGGAACTTAGTGTGGGAAAGTTGCTGGAGGAGGAATGTAAGCGACTCGTATCGCTTGCCTGGTTGTTTCGTTGACTTTCATCATGTTCTGTAGTGATCGTCTTCCTTCCAGAAAGGAAAGACGTGAATGATGTCTCTTGTCCTTCACTCCTTATCAACACAGAACGCAAAAATCTAGATGACTTGGATGGTTTTGTAAGTTTTTCATGGTGTCACTGTAGCAGCGTTCAAACTTCGGACTCTAACTCTGGCCCCCTTCCAAACTGCATTGCTGAATATAAATTTTTGCTGTATGTACCTGAATCATCGGGCAACCCAGAGTACTAACGTTGTGTTGACAGCGCCCTGAAGCTACTCCAAGCGTCGCATGCTGTACGTGAACTATCCCGCTGCTCATCGTATCAACGAGCCCACCACGAACTACAGAATTTCAGATCACCCGAAGAATTGCTCCTCCTTGCAAAAGCTGCAGAAGAAGATGGCCGCTGGGAAGGCGAGTTACTATTCTCCCCTGGTTGAGTGCCTCTCCCTTTTCGCGCATTTACTCATTTCGCTAGACGTGGTCAGTCATATGAAGGACATTGCTCATCTGCGCCGGGAACTCACTCCAGAGGAACGTAACCTTTTCTCGGTCGGGTACAAAAACCTTACTACTAGTCGTCTTGAATCTTGGACGGATGTGTTGCCCACCAACGAAAAAGAGGAATCGAAGGGTGACAATGCCAGTACTGCCTCGATCAAGTGCGACCGTCGGAAGCTGGGATGCGAGATTATCGGCATTTGCGAGGAAGTTCTCAATATACTTGAGAGGCACCTCATTCGCTCAGCTACGTCGACGGAGTCCGTTGTTTTCTATGGCCAAATGTGAGTCTTCTCACTGCGCTGGAAGACATATCTTACAATCAACAATGCAGGGTTGGCGACTACTACCGTGTCTTGTCCGAAGTTCAGGTCGGTGGCAGTCGCAAGGAGAGCATCCAACAGTCTTTGGCTGCTTACGAGGGTGCATGGGGCATCGCCGTTTCCGGGCTCCGAGCGACGCAACCTGTCCGTCTCCACCTCGCCCTCAATTACGCCTTGTTCTACTACGAGGTTTTGCACAATCGTGACCAAGCGGTGCTTGTGGCGCAGAGAGCGTTGGATGAAGCTCGCGTTGGACTGGACGAGCTCTCCAAAATGGATCACGACGATTCGACGCTCGACGTCATGCAATTACTACGCGACCACGTCGCTCGCTGGCAGTTGGACCACGAAGAACGTACGTCTCCGGTCTAGAATCAAGAGGTACTGGTAGTTCACATTGACAGGCACGATAGAATCGACGGAGGGGCAAGACGACGGCGAAAATCCTGATATTATCAAGGAGATTCCTAAGAAAATCGACGATGTATCGATCACTCAGTCTAGATCTAATCCTGTTCCTGAGAGCCAGTCATTCTGGATGGGTGCATTCATTGATAAGCCATTAGACATCCACCAGCGCTCGCTGCCCCAGGAGGAGTTGGCAAAGGCTGTAGACCCTGATGTGAAGCCGCAGGGCGACGGCAACTCGGATGCTCAAACTGATCAGCCGTCAGATCCCCGTTCGCACGGTCCCATGGATTATGAGGTTACATTTTCCTCAGAAATAAGGTCAGAGGATGCAAAACAACAAGCCAGTCTCAGACCCGAGCTCCAGAAACCCCCACCCCACCCGTCCCGCGCAAACACGCTCTCATTAACCGCCATCCTATCCGGTACCAGGTCCCGCAGTTCGGCTCCCGTCAGCAAGTCCAGGAAGAGCATTCTCGACTTCATGACCAACTTTCGAAACACCTCCAAGCGTCCAGAGATCAGCATCCCCTACGACCCCGTGCAACTCACGCACGTCCGCTTCAACTCATCCACCGGCGAGTTCAGCGGCCTCCCGAAAGAATGGCAGCAGCTCCTTCAGGAGAGCGGCATCTCCAGATCAGAGCAGGAAACCAACCCCAAGACCGTCATGGATATTGTCAGGTTCTACCAAGAAGGCCACAGCGACGTCTGGGACAAGATGGGCGCCGTCGAGACAACATACCCCCCTGGCCCGGCTCCCGCCGCCCCCGCCATGCCCGCTCTCGATCGCTCCACCTCTCAGCGCACCCCGGTCCGCACGAGCAAGCCCCAGGACCTCGGTCGCACAAACACTACCACCGGCACCGTCAGACGTCCTGCCAGTGCTGGGGCCACCCAACCCCCTCACCAATCAGGTACGCAGAAGCCACCCTCTAAGCACTCTTCTCAATCCTCTCGATCTGATCTCATACTTAAAGGCACGCCACGCGAAGGGGACCCGAGAGTGGTTCACCAGGCACTGCAACCAAGCCCTGCAGCCACAAGCCTGGCAGAGACCGCCGGCGTAACCACCCCTCGTAGACGCGAGAAAAAGAAACAGGAGAGCTCCGGTGACATCATCCGTCATCTCCAGCAAATATGCACCGCCGCCGACCCAACAAAGCTTTACCGCAATTTGGTAAAGATCGGCCAGGGGTGAGCTCTCATCCTTACTTCTCCATGCCGTCTAATTCACCTTTGATCGCAGCGCTTCCGGTAGCGTGTACACCGCCTATCAAGTCGGAACGAATCTCTCCGTCGCCATCAAACAGATGGATCTCGACAAGCAGCCCAAGAAGGATCTCATCATCAACGAAATCCTCGTCATGCGCGCCTCCAGACACCCCAATATCGTCAACTACATCGACTCCTTCCTCCACGACAACGATGTCTGGATCATCATGGAGTACATGGAGGGCGGCTCGCTCACCGACGTTGTCACCGCCAATCTCATGACAGAGGGTCAAATAGCCGCCATATCCAGGGAAACCGCTCAGGGTCTCGAATACTTGCACAGACACGGCGTCATACATCGCGACATCATGAGCGACAACGTGTTGCTCAGCATGAGCGGTGACATCAAACTGAGTGCGTGTCTCGACTCCCTTTTCTGGCACCCTTTCATCCCTCCCCCAGCCGACTTTGGCTTCTGCGCCCAGATATCCGATCCCAACAGTGCGAAACGCACGACCATGATCGGTACCCCGTACTGGATGGCCCCAGAGGTCGTCACCCGCAAAGAGTACGGCCCCAAGGTCGACATTTGGAGTCTGGGCATCATGGCCATAGGCGAGTCCGACGCCCCGCTCCATGCTTTGGCCTCATTTCCCATCACCAGAGATGATCGAGGGTGAACCCCCATATCTCAACCAGAACCCCCTCAAGGCCTTGTACCTGATCGCCACCAACGGGACGCCAACTATCGCCAATCCAGAGGTGCTGTCGCCCGTGTTCAAGGACTATCTCGCCGAGACGTTGCAAGTCGACGCTGAGAAACGGCCCACGGCGTCCCAGTTGCTCGACGTGAGTCTTTTTTTCTGTTCACGATCGACCCATACGTTCAGCTCGACTCAGCATCCATTTTTCAAACTCTCCGAGCCCCTCCGCACACTGGTTCCGTTGATCAAGGCCGCTCGTGAATTTCACAAGATCTAAGTAAGCCGAGCTCCCGAGCGGGCGGCGTGAGCAATATCTACGCTGTGATGTTTCTCCCCTTTTGCATCTATCCTCATATTTACTCTCGCTTTCCACTCGAAACAGTCTGTTGGCGCTCCGAAAAAATAAAAATAAAAACTAAGATCCTGGAGTGTAACTCTATATGCCTTTATCCCTGTTGTTTTCGTCCTCGTTTACACTTTCGATCCTTGCCTTCACACTGCTGTATGGCGGCGGCGGCACCGCCTTTCGATCCCATATAAATACAGATGGTGTTCGTTCACATTCGGGATTCGTATTTCAGCCCGTTAGACAGTCGCTGGCTCTCGAAGAGATGCTTGCCATACTTGAGGCAGATTATGCGATGGAGAAGACGACCCTTGTGAGGGCGAAAGTCTTGCTCGCATCCTCGTTGAACACGGACGAACCAATCGCTGTAGTCTGCGCCAGCGACTATTGGTCTCGCAGAAGCCAGGATCCGGCGCTGTATCAGGCCGCGACGACCGTGTTGAGCGCTCATGGAAGTCATGTCCTTCGCCCGAGACATCGCAGCAGCAGGCAGCTCAGTGAAGGATCCCATCAGTCTTCCAACACCATCCAAAGGCGTGTGCTGAGCAGGCTCTTCACGATAGTTCTCGATTTCAGGGGCAAAAGCGACGAAAACTCCACCAAGACGTGATGTGGGCTCGAACATTCCAAAGTCGCGTACTATTTGTCCGATAGTCAGAGTCCGAACCACGACCGTTCAGAGAAGCGTGATGGCGCCCACGCGCGAACCCATCGCGATGCGTCCCGTCCACTCCGACACCGCACACATCGTGAGGTCGTCTAGAAAACACGACGTCCAGATCGCACACGAACCAAACACAGACACGGACGACGCGCGCACCTCGCAGATCGAACGACGAGACGACGTGGACCACCTTGCCGTCCATGGTCGGCGCTGCGTCCTCCGCGTCCTTGTCCCAGACCGAATCCACCCTCGGGACCGCGCCCGCCCCCTTTTCTCCGCCCAATCGGCCCGGATGCGTCGTGAACACCACCACTCTCCGATCGATGCTTCCCCTCTGTCTGTCGACCCATACCCCGCGCAACCCTGCGGACCCCAGCGACCACGTCGAGACGAACATCCGCCGGACGACGCCCTCGAGGGTGTAACGTACGTCTGACCCTGGGATCACGGGCAGCGGGCCGGTCGGCCGGACGGTCCCCTTGGCGAGCACATCGACGGCGATACCGGGCGCGGGGGAGATCGTCACGCGGATGCGGTAGTGGTACATGCCCTGGTAGACGTCGTTGGCGAGCATGAAGACGGTGTAGACGTCGCCGCCGCTGGAGGCGCGCACATGGGAGAGCGAGACGGCGCGGAAGCAGACCGGGCCAAATCTATGGCAGAGGAGAGGCAAAGGGTCTGCGTTTCTAGCGTCCGTCGGGATTGGGTAGGCTTCCACGGCACGGACCCTAAAGCATAGGACATACGGGCCACAGAATCGCAGGGTCACGAGTCCGTTCCACTATGGTACCGCGGCGATGAGAACAGTGCTCGCAAGCGATCGATGTGATACACACCGGCTGATGGAGAGCATCTGCTCGAATAGATATAGTTGATCGACTGTTGTCATGATGCCAGTCTACGATGTGGATCGAGGTCAAAGTGTGTAATAAAGCACGGCCAGTGTGAGGATCCATGTGCTTGAGGACTTCTGTTTGCTGCAACGGAAATTCTGCTTCCCATTTCAAGCGGCCAGGATGACTTTCCCTCGCCCCCGGTGGAGGGAGGGGAACGGAATAAATGACGGCACTGCACGAGGGGAGCTGTTCGAACAGTCTTTCAGTCAAGAAACATTCGGATACACACTTTTGTTGGTCCGCATGGGCGCGAGAGACGGCAAAATATAGCGTAGAGTCGCAGTCAACGTACTGAAGAAAGTTGGTCAACGGGAAGTGCGCCCAGGGGACGACCGCCGAAGGAGACGACGTAAGGGTATCCGTGTCCCATATGATGACTGCGATGTTATCCACGGAAAGCATGAAGCGATCCGATACGAAAGCGAGCACGCGCCACGAACACGTTGAAGGGTTCATGGACGAGTAGGGCTGTTCTACGGCAGGGATGTGGTGTACGACGCGTTCTCTGAGTTGGAGAAACGAGAGTTCGACTTTGTAGGCTGCAAAGAGCACGCGTTCGGCCCGCGGGGGTGACATGGTGGTAAACTCGGTTTTGGAGCAGGGTAGGGCCTGAATGGCGCGCATACGAGCGAACATCATGGACCAAAAGCCACTGTCTCGGGTGAGCGCGAAGAACAGTTTGCATGTCTGGCAAACTCGAGGTCAATCGACGAGGTCAGACGTGGCTGGGGGACAACGCTGTACCCTTCGGAACGCAAAGATGTCTTTGACGTCGAGGAAAGAGAGGATGTAATGATACAACTCCACGGGGAGAGCAAAGACGTGGTTTGGGGTGTCTTGGTCTGGATGCATTGTGAGGTCAGCACTCTTACGACGGGGGAGAGACATACCGACACCCGGGCTTGGCAGTGCCCCTCTACTCGACGCCATGTCCACCGTATCGTTCATCCTGATCGAACCACCGAAACACGCTGGAGCGCAGCGGTCCCTGGTCGACGAGTGGCGGGACGCCTTCGCGCAACACCTCCAGCCGACCGACCTCGAGCGCTTCAGCTTCCTCGAGCGGCGGCTCAACGAGCTCACCGCCGAGCGCGTCACCTTCGACTGCGTCGTCTCCCCCGCCAACTCGTACGGCATCATGGACGGCGGGTCCGTCTCCACCACGTATCCTCCGAGCTGACCTTGCCCCCCCGCTCACGCTTCGCCGCCCGCCCAGGTTCGATCTCTACCTCTCCAAGGCCTTCTCCCCGCCGAGCGACGTCTACGCGCTCACCCGCCGCGTCCAGGCCGCCCTCAGAGACCGCTACTACGGCTTCGCTCCACCGGGTTCGTGCACGCTCGTCCCAGGGCTCCCGCAGAACGCGTTCCGTTGCAAGACCGTCGCCGTGTGCCCAACCATGCGCTACCCAGAGGTGCTCACGTGGCACAAGGACATCGTCTACAACACCATGTGGTCGCTCTTGGTCGAGCTCGAGCGTTGGAACGACTCCAACGCGGACGACGACGAGAAGATCAAGACGGTCCTCCTCACGGGACTCGGGACGGGCGTTGGCGCGATCCCGGCTGCGCGTTGCGCAAAGCAGATGGCGTTGGCCGTCAAGCATTTCTTGTACATGAGGAGAGAGCAAGGTCAGAGAGGTCGAGCCCAGGATGATCACTTCCCTTGGGACAACGCGTTGGATCTTGCGAGAGAAGTTTGAACGTTGATCATTGTATTGTTTCCCAGTCAAAGGCGCGACTTTGTATTAGTTGTGTAAAACTAAGAACGTGCATGATGGCAATAAGCGCAGTTTGCTACGATATCTACTTTACGTGCGATCTGGCCCGATGTTCGAACTAATGAAAAGAAGAGGTCATCAATTATCGTAGTGCTTGCGTGTCGAATCCGATCAATTCAGGACGAGGAATTGCCTCGTGAGGACGGACTCAACAACCACGTAAACGATCCACCCTTGCGTATCGGAGGACGGTCCAGCCTCTGAGACGCTCGACTCGCGTTCGACGCATCCGAATCCGTGTCGTCGGGGGCGCTCGTCCTCAAGCTCTGGGTCCAACCACCTTTGAGCGCGCTGCCAAGTGACGGCATGATCAGAGAGGAATCAGGTCTGTCGGAAGGTACGCGACTCACCTCGCGCCGGACCTGTTCCTCGCCATTTGCAACGGCAACATGCGTCCGTGCAACCCCTGTGGAGAGCCCTGGCTAAGCCCCCTCTCGGTCGTACGTTGCTTCGCGGGCCGAGGCGTGCTCTCGCCTTCCCCGTCGCTGCTCAGCGCAGCAAAACCGGCGAATGGAGGCTGCCTCGGCTCGCGTGGTGCGGCAATCCCCGTGTTGGCATGCGCCCCACGCTCTGCGCTGCGTTCCCTGAGCTTGCTACCACTAGCGGCCCCGTCGACGAACTCGACGGAATCGCTACTCGAGCTATCTGGTCGAGATGTGACCTTGACCGACTTGGCAGCGCCGACTTGTGCCGCGTTCTTGACAGCGCGCGTAGATCTCCTGCTCGTCTGACCGTCCACGGACATCGCGTCCGATTCCGAGTCCTCCACGACCGAACCCTGTCTCGTCCCCCGACGCGCCGCTGTACGCGTCTCTTTCGCACCCGAGGCCTCCCCAGCCCCGGCGCCCACCTGACCCTCCGCGCGCGCCTTGGCCAATCGTGCCCGCTCCAGAGCCTTCTCCCGTCGAACGTCCTGCGCTTTAGCACGCTGCGCCACGCGTTCCTCCTCTATCATCTCTCGTTCGACTCTTTCTTCCTCGACGATTTCCTTGCGTCGTGCTCGCGCGCGCTCCATCACGATCCGATCGGCGACGCCCATGTCGTCGTCGTCGTCGTCGTCCACACGGGCGCCTTTGCGTTTGGTCTCGCCCGTGTCGGGAAACATGGCGACGCCGTATTGCGCGCTATCGCGGAGCGTGACGAGGGCATCATCCATGCCGACCGAGAGATCTTGCGCGATCAGTCGAATCGCCGCTTCTGGCACGAGAACGCGCTGGATGAATTCGGCCGGCGCGAGCGGCTTGATGAGCGACGCGTCGAACGTCGACGGCGGAAAGAGATCGAACAGGGTCTGATGGATGATGACCGAGCCCTGCTCGCCGTAGCTACGACCGTCGTCAGCATCTCGAGAACGACCGTGATGGAACGCTTACTATCCGGGCTGTGTCTTCTCGAAGCTGGCGAACTGGCCTTTGACGCCCACCACGGTACGACTTCCCTGTTTCTTTAATTCTTTCTTGACCTCTCTCCAAAATATACTGTTGTTCCTCGCCCCTCGCCGTGCAACTCCAATCTCGGGGTCGTCGACGTCGCTGATTTCGTCTCTGTCCAAGATGATGGCTTCGAGCTCTTGCTTCATCTTCTTGACTCGAGCGGGGACTTTGGCGAACTCGATCGCTTTCGGCCATCCTCGCTCGGTCGCGATCGGCAGTTGATGCGATTCGAACCGATGTCGCTGACAGACGGATATGTAGATCGTCAGCGGCGCCTTCAAACCGCCACGGTTCCTAGGACGCGGATCCGAGTACGACTTTTTGCGCGCGGTGAGGAGTAGTTGTTTGAGGTACGGCGTCGGATGGGGTGGCAGGACCTCATCGCAATACGGACATAGCGTCGAGGGATCCCGGGCACGACCAAAGTCGACTATATGCGCAGATCGGCGTGAGACATCGGGTCAACGTTCGACGTCACTCACTAGAGTCGTCTTCCATGAAATCGTTCGCGTAGTCGAACGCGTCCAAGAATCTGAGGGGGGAGCGTCAGCGAGACCGAAGGAGGACGGACGAGCGTGACGTACTCTGGAAGCGCATCTCTGCGCTTTTTCGCCGTACGACCTTGTTCGGCCTCGCTGTCGTCGGACGAGGTGCGCTTTGGGGACTTGTTGCTTCGAATGCTGGGCGACTTGGAGCGACGGTCGATGCCGGCGAGCATTTGGGAGCTCATAGGAAACGGTTGTGGACGGTGTTTTCTCCGATCGTCCACCACGTCGATTTCGTCGTCAGAAGATCGCGCGCGCGCCTTGCCCTTGTCGTCCAAGCAGCGCAGAGGCGACAGATGCGGGAACGATGTCCCGCGCGGAAGGGGTTTCGGTTGCAACGGGGAAGGAAGGGGCAGAGGTCGCGGTATCTGTACGACCATCGCGGAACGCGGTATGCCGCCTGTCTTCGCCTTGTTTGTGCCATCCGAGAGATTCTTTTTTGCATGCAGAGACATGGGAAATTCTTGAAGCTCTCGACGAGGCGGCGAAGGAAACGGCGGCTTTTGAATCGCTCGCTTACCCTGCGCGTTCGTGGGTCGTTCGGGCGCCTTGTTGGCGAGTGGGAAGGCGCGCTGCGTCACCGCCGGACGTGGGGTGGAATCGGGGCTGCTGTCGCGCTTACGCGTGATGACGACGCATGGGCGTGGGCGAGGGCGAGGCTTCGCGGGTGCTTGTGCGTGAGCCATGGGTGACGGTTTGGAAGAGGAATCTTCCTTGAGGAGCGGGCGAGACGCCGCGCGCGTCGAAACTGGGCTCCTGCGACGTGTCGACGACGTTGCGGCGAATTTCTGTCGAGAATCTTCGACGATCTCGACCTCGTTTGAGTCTGGTTTGAACCGCTCCTGAGAGCCGCTCAGAGACGACGATGGTGGCGGTACGTCTACGTGAGCGTCTGCAGAAGCAGCGGGCTTCTTGTTCTTGGTGAATCGAATGTTCTTGACTCGTTCCTGCGACGATGGTTTGAAGTCCGGGTGTGCTTTCAAGATACGACCGTCGACGCGTATCATTTCTTCCATGTCTGACGAGATCTCCTGTTTCTGTCCCTTTCCGACGCGTTTCGGTGACGACGTCGCGTGACTCGACTGGGATTGCTGCGACGAGAACAGGAGGAGCTCGTCGTCACTCTCGTCTTCCGCGATGGGAGGGGGCGCTTTCCGCGATTTAGGAGGGAGAGCTTCTGCACGTTTTGGCTTGCCGCTGACCGACTTTCCCTTGGGTACGTTGGGTGTTTCAAAGGTCGAGCCGAGATCCTGGAAGCCGAGACCCTCGCCAGTCTTAACAGCGGAGGGTCTCTGGGGAATGCGGTATGACGGGTCTGAGAAGAGGTCCGACTTTGATGTCTTGGACTTGCCAAGTAGCTGCTCCATGGCCGCAGGGAGGCACGGAACCGGGTTGACGCGCTTCGAATTAGCGGATGGTTGTTATGACGTGTTTGATTCCAAAGTCGTTGCCACACAGCGCCAAACAGTTCGGCGCGGCACGGCCCGGAGAACACAAGCGATACGACGGGGCGCGTTCACGTAAGTACTGGCAACGAGACCCGAACGGACGTGCGCCGCGTTATTTTTCTTTATTTTTTATTTTTTCGTTGTCCCCTTCAGTGATGGCGACGACTTCGACGGGCGATCTGTTCCACAGGCTGGATTCGCAGATGCGATCGGACTTGAGGCCGGAATGCGGGGACGAAGCAGAAGGCAGGGATTAAAACCGCAATTCGAACACGCCCGGGTCAAAATTGACCATGCCCTGTGAACGACCGCGTCCCGGCCCCCGTCCATTATAAATAAGGGTCTCTTGTCGCTCGTCGTGCGAGCAGATGTCTCTCCGAACCGCTTCCCAGCCGTCCACCGTACACGACCCGGACGCGACCCTTCTGGTACGCCTTTTGCTCTTTCCCCGTCGCCGCTCACGCTCCAAGCAGGTCGAGTTCGAGGACGCCGATCCACGCAACCCCGTCAACTTTTCCACCGCGAAAAGATGGGGAATCACGATTACCGCCTGTGGCTTCACTGGCATCACCGGTCGGTCTCTCTCCGTCGTCGCTGTTGCTCGCGCCGAACCGTCTCGTCCAGCCGCTGCAATCTCGTCCTACACCATGGGCGTGCCATCTATGGTTGAGGATCTCAAGTGCTCCACCTTCGCCGCTACCCTCGGTCTCAGCGTGTACCCGCTCGGGTTCGGCGTCGTCCCGCTTTTCACCTCTTCCTTGTCCGAAGAGTTCGGCCGCTTCCCCATGTACATCGTCACCACCTTCCTGTTCACGCTCATGCACGTCATGATGGCCCTGCAAGTCTTCCTCGCTTGATCCTCCGCGGCTGCGCTGACCCCACGACAGAGCACCCAACATACAGTCTGTGATCATCGCCCGCTTCCTCAGCGGCTCGTTCGGATCGACGGGTGCGACTCTCGTCGGAGGTACCATCGCCGATATATGGAAGCCCGATGAGTGATTATTATCTCCCACAGCCGTCGTAGAACGTCGCTCAAGCTCTCAGACGCGGCTTTCCAATGGCACTCTTTGCGATTGCCGCGATAGGTTCGAGTGGTCTCGGACCCCTACTCGCCGGTTGGATTGCGTCCAACCAACATCTTGGCTGGAGGTGGATCCAGTGGATCTCAGCCATGTAAGTCGTTCGGGTCGTCTAGACAACGGTGAGGTGATCATACTGTATAGCGTCAGCGGCATCTACTTTTTCGGGGTTCTGCTGCTCCTGACGGAGACGCGAGCTGACATCATTCTTACTCGCCTCGCGCGCAGAACGAGACGAATAAAGCATGACAGCCGGTACCGCGCCAGGGCCGAAATAGATAAGCATAGCCTCTTGACCTTGATCAAGATATCGAGCACTCGTCCGATCAGTGGGTATTGTGTTCTCGCTGCAGGCAAAGTCCTGATGCCTAGAGACAGAACTGCTTTTGACGGAACCAACGGTCATGAGTTTCAGCGTAAGAGCTCTTTTTTCTTCCCTTCCCTTTTCTGGGCTCATTGGGCTCAAAGCTCTGGATCGGTTTCACGTGGGGCGTTTTGTTTTGCTTTATCGAGTGAGTGGCTATATGCGCCTCATCTTCGCTTTCTGACTTGTCACACAGCTCGGTTTCCGGCGAAATGGAGTCCATATATGACTTCGGCATCGGCGACAGAGGGTCGACGTACATTTGTATCACGTCCGTGTCGCTCCACTGCCGTGCCTGCCTGCTGACTCACTCTTACAGCATTGGAAGTATCCTCGGATGGTTTGCAAACATGTATCAGGAAGTGTTGTACAAGTGGGTTTATTCTCTGACATATCGTGACGGGTATGTACTGATATGTCCGCCAGGAAATACGTTATCATGAAGGGACCAGAGGCACGACTGTGCCTCGCTCTCGTCGCTGCCGTATTGCTGCCGACCGGCATGCTCATTTACGCATGGACTGCGAGGTCATCCATTCACTGGATCGTACCTCTCATCGGTCTGACGGTGAGTTGCCAGAATGGCCTTCTATGGTGGGGTGATTCGAGCTTGGGTCGCCAGGTCTTCATGGTCGGCGCGTTCATCATTTACCAGGTCGTCTTCGTCTATCTTGCCGACTGGTACGTCTCCCACCCACCGCTCCACTTGACGGCCGGCGAATCTCCTTTTTATTCCCTTGAAGCTACGGTCCATATGCGTCGTCGGCGCTCGCAGGACAGAGCATGTGTCGTACGTGTTGCGCCGCTCCACCCCGAGTGTTCGACTTCGTTTTTGGGGTTTGATCCAATCCGTAACAGGCAATCTTCTCGGGGCGGCTTTTCCGCTGTTTACACAACACATGTACGCCAACCTTACGTACAAATGGGCGAACACGCTCTTCGCCCTGATCTCGATCGCGATGATTCCTATTCCCTTCGTCAGTTGCTCTGTCCTCTCTTTTTTTTTCTTTTTCTTTCCCCCCACCGATGATGGGACGTGGTCGTCCGACAGGTGCTCTTCGTCCATGGCGCTGCGATTCGGAAGCGAAGCAAGGTCTCGCGCAAGATACTCGCGCTGGCAGAAGAGAAAGATGTGGAGGCCGCAAAGACTTGACACGCGTCACGTCCTACATCTCTCTGCTTTCCCTCTCCGCACACAGTTTGTTTTCCTTCCTTCTTGCGCTCTATACATCATGCCATCGCAGCCGCCACTCGTCTCGTTGTATCACGCCACCATTCACATGTCGGTCTTAGGTATCTTTATGTCCAAAACCCCAGATATCGTCGTTTTTCGCATCCGTATACTGCACCAGTCGATGCTATGCCATCGCTCACGGATAAAACTTTAAACATTACATGTTCTTTTCCACGACTTTGAACTTGTTGTACACTTGGATCACTTGGGTCGTACAAAGTAGGTAATTGAGACGCGTATGTACTTATTCATTAACGCTTTAATTTCGGGATCATGCGCGTTCGATGCGGAAATAAAAGATAAGGATAAGCCTTCTGTCCCCGTCTATGCCTCCGAGGACTTCTACATTCCACACGTTCCATCTATAGGTCTATCGTGCCAACTTGGAGCCATGCCCAGGCACCGTGCGCGTTGTGCTCGCGTCAGCGCTATGCCCCATCGCAAGCGTCGACGGACGGCGGCAGATGGCGGTCCCTCTCCGAGGCTAATGTGTCTCCCCAGTGACGTACCTCGGGGTGCCTCAGGTACGGAAAGCTGCTGTCGAAGAAGCCCTGCAGGTCGCCCCGAGCGCGTCCGTGCGCTTTCTCGTACTCCACGGCTGTTCAGGTGCACAGGAGGGACAGGGGGGATGGCGACGGGACGTGGCCGCGTCAACGACGAAACGAAACCGGAAGAGACCCCTACCTTGTAACGCCATCTCAAGCCTGTCGAGGTCTGAGAATAAGCGTCGCGGGGTCAGCATGGCGCGTCCGAGCACGCATGGACGGACGCGACGCGCCTTTGACGAACTTGGCCTCTGGCGTCGCGCCCTGTTCGTATTCCTGTCGAAAACGCGTGGACAAACGCGTCCAAACAGAGGGAACGAGACGAACCTCGTAGAGCGCCTCGATGCGCAGCGCCTCCGGGCTCGCGTGCAACATGTCGTGGACGAAGTTGTGCATCGCGGCCTGTCGGCTCCCCGAGTCGACTATATGCGCGACGCGGGCTGGAGAAACACTCACGGATTCCAGCTTTCTTTTTTCTTCCTTGGAGATTCCCTCGCGGGGGGTGATGTCGCCGACTTTTCCCGCTCCGGGGTGAGCGTCGCGTTCGGACGGTCGACGTAGAGTCACTCACCGTGTGCCTCTGCGAGGTCGTGCACGACGCACATCATCACACACCTGTGAAGCGTGAGAACGAGGTCTAGACGCGAGAAGGGTAGACTGACTTGGCCACGTCGAGCGTCGCGTCGGACGTGCACATGGCCAACACGGCCATGCGGTACATGTGGTCCGAGATGCTGTGGTCGGGGTGAGCGCGAGCGCGTAGATCAAGACGCGACGCACCTCTCTGGGTTTGGGACCTACAGGGAACGTCAGTGGTGGCACACGCGTCGGTGAATCGGCTTACATTGTGATCGATCCACCCGGTACGCTTCTGTGTCTGTATGCGGGTGAGCGGATGCACAGACGCGACGGCGGTGATCACCTTGAGCCTCTCGAGGACGTGGAAGAAGGCGAGCCTGTCGGCGTCGACGTCGCCGGTGGGGCAGTACGGCGGGGGGAACGTGCGTTTCATGGTCGGAGCAGAGTGGGAGAATGAAATCCGAAGTCCGATTCCGAATAGATAAGATAATACAACATGTATGCATCAGGATACTTTTGCAGACGAGACGGCGGCCGCCCTGCGTCGCTTCGTGCCCCGTCTAATCTCGATCAAGTCTGCTTCTATCTCGGCGTCCTTGCACGATCCGAGGAACGCCAAGCTCTTGCCCAGACCCCCGACGCCGACCATCTGGTGTGCACCGCCGCCCTTGTTCCGCCGCCGGTTGCCATTGTTGGGCCCACCGCCTGCGCCGGAAGTGGCGTGGCCGTTGGGAAGCGAGACCGACGTGAGCGGGAACGGGAACGGGGAGGGTATCTCGTCGACGGAGAGCGAATGTGGGTTCGTCAGTGGCCCAGAAGCCATCGGGGTCGTCGTGCCGTTCCCAAGACCGTGTGCGCCGAGGCCGAGCGGGGTCGGGGGTGGCGACGTGCCGATCTTGTTGCGGAGCTTGCGGGTGATGTGTGCACGGGTCTGGGAGTCGAGCGAGACGTCTGGGCAGGACGAGGTCAGAAGATGCAACGGGAGGAAGACGTGAGGACGGACCATTTACGGCACCTTCGCCTTCCTTTTCCTCCCTGGCTCTGCGTCTTCGTTCTTCGATGCCCTCGAGCAGGCGCTCGCGGACCCGCACGCGCCCTTTTTGCCACTCCTCCTCCACGCGCTCGCGTTCCTCCTCGTACGCCGTCTCTATCGCCGCCAGGCCATGCTTTTCTTCGTATGCCTGCTGAGCCAGCTGGGCAGAGCGCTCCAGCGACAACGGATACATGCGAAGATTGTACAGCAAATGCGTCTCGGGGCGGGACGCGAGCTGTATGGCGGCGCTGTGCAGCGCAGAGATGTTTTCCGCAAAGTGTCGGCCTCTGAGAACCACGTGAGGGCGATGTAGCGAGGACGGAGAAGCGAACACGCACTCGTCTCTGCGATCGGTCATCTCCTTGCCTACTTTTCCGGATAGGTCTTTGCGTTTCTTGTCCCTCTTGGGGTCATCTGCAGGCATGGCGGTGAATGCGATGGGCGGGCGCGAGGGCGGCTAGGGCATACCGTGGGTCCTGGAGCTGGGTCCAGGGACGGGCGGGTGGTGTATGTGCACGACGTCCGGGCGGGCGTTGTGGGTGGAGGCGTAGGGAAGGGCGAACACGCCGGGCTGAGGGGGCATCGCAGTCCTGGGGAGAGCGAGACAACTGATTTTGCACCTCTCCATAATAGGCAGTCGGTGTCCATCCGATCATGACGAGGGTCACGTGGGGCGCTTCAGGGGTCGACCCAAAGGTATGCGTGACCTTTCCGCGTCTCACTGTTTTCGAGGTGTCCGTCACGAGGGAAAGACAGAGGGTATGTGTTCATCTTCATCGCATTGCTGTGCTCATTCAGGAGAATTCGACGCCGTCGGAGGTGTCAATTGCTACCTCGCGACCACCGCTCAAAGGACAAGGCCGTTATACATCTGACAGAGAATCGAGCTCGTCAACAATCAGGTAAAACTATTCACTCCCGCTTGGAAGACATAACCGCGACGACGGTCAGTTGCTTTGCGATGATTTCGCCAGAAAAGGTTTTCAAGTACCACACTGTCTTCCTACAGACACAATTTTTCTCATCAGTCTATATAGGTCGTGGCCATCGATATTTTCGACGGCGATCCTGTCCCCGTGGACGCCTTGGAGGCAAGTACGTGGGTTTGTCTTATCTGCGGATGTCTCACCGCTTAGTAGGCAGGCACGTTCGATTTCGGCTCCTGGCTCCAAAAGCATGGCACAAACGTGACGCGTCCTCACATCGACAACGTCATCGCAGCACTAAAGCAGCAAGGCATCAAAGAATTTGCAGCCACTGGCTACTGCTTCGGCGGTACATACGTCATTCATGTGCGCGACATAGCTCGTTGCCTAACTCTGCACTCGGACAGCACGCTACGTCTTTGATCTCCCGTTCGACGGCGTCATTAAGCTGCTGCCACCTCTCATCCTTCCCTCTTGCGCATCCCAGAGGACCTCCATGTGCGTGCCACGTCGCCCCACTTACGTACCTCGGTTCACCATGCTCCCTGTACAGAAATTTAGTGAAACCAAAGTGCCGCTCCTCATCAACTCTTGCGAGGTTGATGAAGTGTTCCCTATCACCACTCAGGCTCAGGCAGACGCCATTCTCGGTGGTGAAGCTACGAGGACGGACGATACAAGCGAGAGTACTTTGAGGGCTGTGCACACTGGCGATATGTCCAACCCCAAGGTCAAAGCTGGGAAGGAGGGCGCATTCAGAGCTACTGTCGATTTTCTTAGAGCACCACTTCTAGCTCCACGCTCGGATCAATTTCGTCATGATGTTTATCGCATGCCTAAAATATCAACTACTCCACTTGCTGTATTTGTCGTTATGATGTGGACGCCTCTTGCAATCCACGATGCTTGCACTTGCACTCCTACTCGATGCAACGAGATCCAAATGATGTCGACTCAGGAGCGACGACCAGATTCACCTGTTTCCCGGTGGAACTTCATCTCCAAATCCTCTGTGCGATGGACCCCGAAGTCATTCTTGCACTGCGCAAGGCAATATCTAAATCGCCGCCACTTCGTTATCGAGATTGACCTTACTTTCATCGTCAGACATCCAAATACTTTCACGCGCTCACTTACGAGCCGCGTCTATGGTGTTCTATATACCATCGCATGCGGCAGACCCACCCCCTCGATTGCTCCCAGAGCGAACTTGCAGCGATGACACCGTGGCAGTTGGAACGCCTCCTCGTGCGCGCTTCCAAAACAGAAAAGGTCTTTCAAACGCGTAGAGAACGCCCATCGCATTGCATCATCCCCTGCGGACAAGCACGCAAGTTAGACCCCCTGTCGGCGCTAGCCTTCTTATCAGACCGTTTTCTGCTCTCCGTGGACGACACGACGGTGGTGTACGTGTGGGACCTGTGGAAACGCACAGCGTCTGCGCAGGGACTGGCGTTTCCGTGTACGCGTTTGATGCTCGTAGGCTGGAAATACCTCACTCATGGCATGACCGGCGACCATTCCACGCTCTATGTCGTCCTCTCCAGAGACTCCAGGTATGTCGTTGTTGAGCATAGACTATACAACGCTCGATGCGTTCTCGGCCTTCACAGAGCACACGTTTTTTCCCTCGCCTTACCTTCCCTGACGAACGCGGACGAGCCCGAGCTAACCTTTCACGACGTCGCCTATTTCAACACGGTCTTCCACCCAGTCCAAAGCATCAGCATTGACGCCGACTGTAGTCTCGTTCTCCAAGTCCGCTTACAGTCCTTCCTGGACGTCGTTGACTGGCGCACCGGCGACCAAGTGACTATCCCGCTTTACTTTGGGGAACCGACCATACCTCACGTAAGCACCACGCTCGTTCTAAAAGAGCGACGTACTGAACCCCGCGTCTAGTTCTTCAGGAACACGGTCAACGCGCTGCACCGTTGCGGGCCGTACGTGCTTTGCCTTCGGGAGTGGTCCATCGAAGCGTACCCACTCCCCCGCAGGTTCGTGCGCGCGGACGACGACCCACGCGTGGGGGACCGGCTCGCTGGATCTGGGACCAGTCCCGAAGAAGAGGCACTGCCCGTTCTGCGACACGCAGCCCCGGGCATGCGTTTCACGGACCGGACGTACCCCTCTCGCGTTCGCTGCACGCGCACCCCCGCGGGCGCGACATACGCTCTCTGCGTGCTCGCCGAGGACCAGCGCCGAGGGACGTACCACTACTCGGTGTGCGTACGCACGGCGCCTCCCGCGTTGTCCGTGCGCGTCCTCGCCAAGGACGGGTCGCACGTCGGGCGGGTCGCCGCGTCTGATCTGGGGACGAGCGGGGGAAGGGGGGCGTTGGTGCTCGCGCCGGACGGGCGGGGCCGACGGGAGGTCATCGCGTTCAGCGCCCCCTCGTCGTCGGCTTGGGACGCGTGGTGCACGTCGGGCGACTCCGAGTTTGGGGCGGACGGGCTGGACGTATCCCCCGAGATCGCCCCGCGCTTCGACGCGCGTCTCGTCTCGGTCGTCTCCTCGATGCAATCGAATGGTGAGTGGCGCCGATGTGTCCGTCGTGTCGTGATGATGACGGCCTGTGGTATCAAGATGACGTGACGAAATGTGCGGTGTCGGAGTTTACGGGGCGGATTGCCTTGGGATCACGGACGGGGGCGATCACGGTGCTTTAGAGGGGCGCAGTTTCGATGTAGCCGATAGGATCTGAGGGAAAGCTGTAAGGTCCTCGATAGACGCTAGAGAATGATGCGTACCCACAGTAGCATTATTGTACATGTCCGGAACGAGCACTACATTTTCAACTGCATCACACAGGTCCCCTTCGTATTAGCACATGTGTAAACATGTGGTTAAGGCATGTTTCAAAGCCATCCATACAATTATATGAGCTACAAAAAAGTTACAATACAACGGAAGCCGAAAGGCAGGAACGATACACCAATCTTACCGGCACCCAAGAACAGCAAATGTCCACTACGCACCCCCCACTTCTCTTCTGCATGGAGTCTCTAATGCATCGGCATGATAGCGACCATGGCGATAACGTCCGCCGTACCCCTCGTCCAGACGCCGTCTGCAACCTAGACCGAGTTAAATAGTCGGTAGAGTCGGATGTATGCGCGACGTACGAGTTTCGCCGCCTCGTCTTTGTAACACTTGCAGGTAAAGTTATCAGTACAGCATCTACGATCCGCGAAACACGCGCATCGCACGCACCACTTTCGAATGGACACTGAGAGCCTCATAGTATGCGTTAAATTCATCCCTCGAGCCACCTGGCTGGACCTGCTTGAGCCAGCGGTGGGCGCAGAGCGTGCTAAGCACCCATCGTCACGCCTGCGAAAGAACAACGTTATTCACGGAACACTGTGCTTACCGCCCAGCCCTTCTCCTGTCAGGACGCCAAGTTCTCTTTGAGCTGGTGCTCTGCGTCGAGGCATGCACGGCATCATGTACTTCAGTCGACGACACGGTGGCATCGTCGCGGTGCTCTTCGGCAGGCTCGTCGACCACAGGCTCCTCCGTTCCGAGCACGCTTCGAACCGGGTCCACGTTCGCCTTGATGAACGCCCTGAATTCGTCGGAGAAACGCGCCAGGCGGATGTCGCGCTTCTCGTCCTCGTCGGCCTCGCGCAGGTGTTGCAACCAGGCGTCGACCGTGTCGACCTGTCGACGGTGGCCTCGGCAGTACTTGCGGCAGATGCACCAAAACTCGGACATCGTCGTGGTTGAAGCGAACGGCCGGCGAAGACGATGCCATGGCTTTTTGTACGAAATTCGTAGCAACGACGGCGCGACCGCGCCGGAGGACGTCGAGCTAGGGGCAAACATCGCCACACAATCGCTCGGTCCGTCCGACGAAGATCGCGACTTCCGTTCGTTTCGAAACGAATCTACATATTCTTAACGTCGACTCTGAAAACGTCGAGCCGTCGAAGAATGGCATGAAAAGCTCGGTTCCCCTCTCGTATGGATAGTCCTTGGAACGCGAACTGGCTTGTCGTCGAGCGGCTAGACGTGCAACTGATCAGTCACGTTCAAGAACTGACCCGGACTCGAAAATGTTGACGAGTTTTCTCGTGTCATGCGGCTGATCCATGTTCGACACCACGATGAAGGCGTAGCTGCCCAGCGAGTCCAAGGTGTGTGTGTCCTTCGCTGGAGAAAGACGGCACTGTGCTGAGTTCGCTTGGAGGTTGTCACGGATATCGCCGAGCGGTCCATCCCGCGAAACAGCAGGGTGTTGCGATATACAGAGTACTAACACACTAGCTGTCTGTCGATCTCGAAGGCGCAGGTCACTATAAACTCATACCTCTTAATCTGACCCGGGATGAGAGTCATGGGTGTTTATTGTCAATGGCGAAGTGAGTGGTGCGTAATTTGATTCGCATGGCAGGTTAATAAGATGTCGGTTTTACCTAGATCCAACATCCCATCAGAATAAGATACTCCAGGCACGTCCTATGGGTTGGCGCAGCAAGGGGATGATCTAAAGCTCGCACTATCAGTGAATTGAGTGAACGCGAGTTACACGGCATGCGCCTTGAAGTCAGTGGAGGGGACTTTTTTCATGCCAGATGGCTTGCCCACCCGGTGTCTAAACAGATAGCTCGACGGAGAAGGTATATAACACCTCCAACACGGTGGCCAAGGCCGGATGTTTAACGCCCGTTACAATGTCTCTCTGTGATAACTGTTTCTCAGGTATGACATTAAGCTCATGTACTTGCCAAGCCATAGTCGTTGATGAACGAGAACTATGACAGGCGTTCGTCACGAATGTACTCCAAAAGGTATACATTATCCGAAATACGCATTTACAGCGGTTGATCTTACGCCGCTGTTGCCTTGGGTAAAATAGAGCTCATCAGTGGCGTCAAAACTTATGTCGCGGTGCCCGCCTGGGATCACTCAAAGGATAAAGCGATCCTCGACGTTTTTTATATCCGTCTCATCAATTCCCAGGTACTTTTACTTTCGGCCCACAGCTCGGAACGCCGACAGGGGATGAATTGCATGACACATCCAAACCTCTACGTCGTCGACTACTTCGACGGCGACCCT
The DNA here is from genome assembly GCA_038089955.1 of Strobilomyces dryophilus. Classification (NCBI taxonomy): domain Eukaryota; kingdom Fungi; phylum Basidiomycota; class Agaricomycetes; order Boletales; family Boletaceae; genus Strobilomyces; species Strobilomyces dryophilus. The sequence continues at coordinate 78,185 of JBBPLT010000019.1, read as the reverse complement.
ATTGCTGGCCATTCGCGAGCTGCTGCTCACGCAATTGTTACACCTATATCGGAAAATGTTGTCGTGGCGCGGCGCAGCGCCGCAAAAAATCGAAAAAAATCAAACACCCTCATATCCGCACTTCTAGCCATGGTAGGACGTAAAATGACTGGCAAGAAGCAGCGTGCACTCTCTCTGCTCCAGGAAGGATGGGAGATGGAGTACATCACAGAGGCACTTGGCATTTCGGCGTGCAGCGTTTCTCGTTGGACGGACAACTACTGAGAGCGCGGCCGACCCGATCCCCCCCCCCTGCTCCCACGAACGACCACAGAATCCGAATGCTGATGTCCTGTTAGAGCTTAAGGAGCTCATCCAAGATACTCCCTTTTCCTTTGCGAGATTGGCGATTGGCTTGCCGTTTACCACAATCGGCCCATCTCTACGCCGGCACTTCACGACAATCTTCGAGATGAGCCAGGACTATGCTCTTCAACAAAAAATGGACAGGACGTGAATGCGGGAGGATTGGGGACAGAGCCATCCGCCTCCTTCGGTCGTCCTCGAGGCCCCTTGGGGCAGGCAAGTCTCCCGAGTCAAGTCCACCATCACTAGAGTCTTCTCTGTCTATGAGACGTGGAACTTAATTGACTGTGCCACTCACCGGCAGACTCGGAGACCTTACCACCAACTGCATTCAAACGAGAACACTTCCCGAGAGCCGGAATGCGGGTATTGAGTGCCCGTTTGCTGTCGTGGTGACGACAAGCATCAATCTCGGCTATTGGTCATGGGGCTGCACGTCAGATGTACAAGGGGTCGAGAACAAAGGAAACGCACCCAGCGTGGCTTGAGTCTCTGCGTCAGTCGATTCGTCAAGCTCCCGATATCGCCATCCGCAAATGTTGTCGATGCTTCCATTTGTCCACGGTCTTCGTAGGCGTCTTCGAAATCACTGGGATTCCACTCAAAACCGTTCGACATGATGTCTTACTCATCGTGATGAGAAGAGCGCGTATTTAAAGGAGTGTGAGGTGGGGCATGAAGATGATTCTTGTACTACGCTAATTCTCTTACTTTTCGATTTTTTGCGACACAAAATAGGTGTATTCTTTGACAGCCTGAAACATTTGACGTGCCATCTTGGCGCGTCAAACACGACGAAGACATTCCCTCAAGAGACCCAGAAGCAAAGAGACCCAGAAGCAAGCAGACGAGATCCTCAGCGGAGGTGCCCAGGTCTCAACATTGTACCGGAGAAAGCACTTCGTTGGCTGCGAACATGGCTTTGCTGTTCGTGGAGACCTGTCCAAACCTGAAGTCAAGGCTGGAAAGTAGGGCGCGTTCAAGGCGACAGTCCTGTTTGTCTTGAGTCACTTGTAAACATGTCGCGATGTAACTTGTCTCAAGGTACATTAATTGACACACTGCGCTTGCCATCTCGCAGCCAAGAAAACGACGTTGGCGCGCGAGTTAACGCTCGAGTCCTCCTCTCCTCTCTCCGATGCGGGAGAACGTGTACAAGATGTAGGTGACATGGCGTTGTATTCACGAGTTTCAGACCATTAAAATTTGCCAGATTCTGGAGGTCACCGTACATACTACACGGGGGCCCCTGCGCTCAACACGAGAGCGGAGAATGTCCCAACGTGCGGTGCATGATCCCTTCAACTCAGCTTCAGACTCAGTTGAATTTGTTCGGCCTGTCACGAGGACAGAACGTGTTCACTGGCACTTCGACCTACCAGCGGTTCCGCAACTCGCAACTCGTACCACAATGACATAAAAATCCACTCCCCTGTGCTCCAACCAACCACTGACTTGGACGGGGTCCAGAACGCATTGTACCACCACTTGGCTTGCAATCCAATCCATCTTGCCGTGTGGCTAAAGTGGCGTTAGACCACCGACCTGAGGCCCTACAATCGATATCATGGTGGATGGTTCGTTTTTTTACAAGACTCTATGAACGTGCGGATGCGGCTGCTGCCATGTTCATGCAGGTGGCATGGTTTATTGGCACCATGGGGCCAGTGGCTCATCAATTCCAAGCTCTTGCCTTCTCAGGCCCTCAGGACATGGTTATATTGCACGTGAATGCGTGCATCCACATCTTAAACGCTTCGACCTCGCACTCCCGACTCAGAACTCGGCATGGGCTCGTACGACACAACACTCGGTGGGTACGAGGTATTCGATAGGATGAACCTTTCTGACACTATTGACAACAGGTACGCTTCTGGTGGGCATATTTTGTGAGGATCCGCAGTTTGATTCCATCATGCACACAATTTTGGCTGACCCGCGAATGAAGTCAATACCTTTTTGTATGGACTGGTCACATACCAGTTCGCAGCGTACCGTATGACGAGCAAGTATCCTCGGTAACTCGTAATGAATTTGCCCTCACTTATTTCCTACCCAGAATTCAATGATCCTCCATTGACACGGTCTGTTGGTCACTGTTCCACGGATATACAATCTTGACGAGCGATTCAAGATATATGGTGTTCTTCCTGTTCATTCTGGACACATTCTACAGCGTTTCGTGAGTAATATCATCTACCAGCACTCGTGGGTCGATTTGACATTTTTTTTTTCGCAGAGTCATATATATGGCATGGGGTTATACGTTCGTATGGTCGTTGACGTTCGCTTCTACTCGTACTCACAGCGACATCCTAGCGTTACGAACTTTGACAAGCCAGAAGCTCTTGCGGGTGTGTTATTTTCGCATCAGCCCGCTCGTTTTGGGCTTGTCCTGATGATACTCGAAGTGATTATTTGGCCACACGCCCTCACTCCTCTTGCAACTGCACTCGCTGCCCTGGTGACGCAGATCTGGCTAGGGCTTAGGTAGGTGTATGCATCTGATCGACAACTGAACTTTGGGTGAGATGTGTGCCATAGGATTTGGCACTTGACACGCAGCAAAATCCTATTTGGCGTGGTCATCATGCTGGCGATCCCTTCGTTCGTTTTGGCTATGGCTTGCAGTGTCGAGGGTTGGAAAATTAAAATGTGTGTCTCGTGCCTGCTATATACTATATCAGATTGATTTCGATTTATTTAGTTTCGACGAGCTCTTCAAGGCTATCCCGGTCGCGGTGTCGGGGCTAGCTATGCAAGTCGTCGTGGACCTGTTCATCACCGGTGCGCTTGTTTGTTCCAACTTATAACATGGAGATAATAACGACCTCTAGTTACACTCGTTACACTCCTTTACCGTTCGCGAACGGGTGTCCATAAGACGAACACAATTGTGAACCGATTTATGCGTGCTGCCATTCAGACGGGCCTTTTCGCCAGCATCTTCTCTTTGGCTGATTTGTTCACGTTCGTCTTTCACTCTGACACGAACCTATATGTCATGTTCGGCATACCCCTCGGTCGAATCTACACGAATGTGAGTGTCCTCGGCGTAATGTAGGATTTTCACCTTATTGTTTATTCTTCTGAGACCCTTCTGGATACCCTCCTCGCTCGTCGCTTGCTCATGGCAAGGAAAGATGACGTGGAAACTGTTACTCAGAGCCCAGAAGTGAGGTTGCTATCGTGCTATGATGGTCGCTGATATATGAACTATTCATAGTTTGATTCAATGTTCTCGAGACCCATTGACACTCAAGCTGTTCCGACCCTCCAACCAATCGATACCTCAAAGGTAGTGTGAGGACGAACCGTTATTAGCTTCTCCATCTTTTGAGGGTGCCAGTGGCCGCGAGCCACTGTGAGTATCACGCAAAGACGTGGTGTCCCGCACCCGTATTCCTATCGATCACTTCCCTTTCTCACTTGTATAGATTCTCGTGTATATTTTACGGGATATCATATTTCTAGGCACTCGTAATAGTCATTTTTGATGTCATTTCGTTTCAGATGACATAATACAATATCACCTTGTCGACAGAATGGCTCTGGCAACTCCGGATACTTGTAACTGTTTCGATTGTGATGGGACGTCTTCAGTACTTACTATGTATTAGGACCACGCCCCTCAGTCCAGCGACACGCGCGGTGGCTGGGCATCGGGAGACGGTCCAATACTATAGGCACCCACCGTTTTGCGCAGCGTCCGAGTCCGAGCCCTCCGAGTCCAAAGTTTTCTGCAGCTTGGATTGTATGATTGATCCTGAACATGCATATGTTGACGGCCAGATGATCATCATAGCTCCCCCCTTTTCGCTTCTGCACTCGCTTTTATGCATACTGTCTGTAGCTACTCGTATTGGTAGGCAACTTACAGAGTCCTTCCATGGCACGTCTACGGTCTGAGAGGGTCCTGGCACATCCTTTCAAGCCTTTTACCACTATTCACAAGGTGTGCGCCTGATAGCTTGTGAAACTCAAGAATGCACACCACGGGGCGCCTAGGGTCGTCGTGAAATATATTAGACATGGATCAAGGTAGATAGGGGGATCCCCCCGGCCTGACCTCCTGAATGAATGTACATTAACCGTGCTGGTCTGGAAGTGAGGCCGTTGAGCTTCTGTCCAACGATTTCTACATATACTAAGAGATGCGGTATAAAGACTCGCTCAGGAGACCCGCAGTCGCCGTCCGTTCCACAAGGGCGCGGAGGTGTGCAAGCGACTGTGAGTCCTGACACACACAGACCTTGTTCAGAGTGCCTCTTCGTCGCATGTTTTTATGTAAAGAGCATGGGTAGGACATTTCTTCTTCACTTTGCAGTACACAGGGACTGGATGCACTTGACGGAAACATGACATCAACGAAGCTGGCCAGCATCTTCGTGGTTCAACGTCTTCAGACGCCCAGTTGCTTTGACCTAACCTCTGTAAACGAGTCTCACGTCACATTCGACGTTTATACTTACCCCACCTAACGCAATCGCGTGCCTGATCCGGAAGATGCCAACCAATCTCCGGCAGAGCGCCTCAATGTAAAGTTTTGCATATGACGAAGCAGGACGGCGCATGGTTTGAATTGCGTAAGGGAGGTCAGTAAGGTGCCGATGGGCGACGTCAGTAGGTTCATTTCGCGCCCCCCAATTGGTAGCCGCGGGAGATATATAAGCACTTCCCCGGGCCGTCGCAGATGTCCGACCTTCCATCAGCATGTCTCTCTGCGATCAGTGTATCCAAGGTACGACTGCATAGTCGACGACAAGCCGCTGGTCGCTGGCGCTGAGATCTGATCATCCGACAGGCGTTCGCCACGAGGGTACTCCCGAGGGTACGCTGTCCGTCATCTCGCCTTTCTATCTCACCTCGACGTCATCGTAGGCAAAGTCGAGGTCATCAACGGTGTCAAGACCTACATCGGGACGCCCAAAGGGGACTACTCAAAGGACAAAGCAATCCTCTACTTGCCCGATGTCTTCGGCATCGAACTCATCAACTCTCAGGTACGGCGTTTTCCCACGCATTGACCAACTGTCTTGGTTGACGCGAAATGGATTCTAGTTACTCGTGGATGACTTTGCCAGAAACGGGTACCAGGTAGACGGCGTCTTTATGAGCACCGACCCGTTGTTACGTTCAACCTCCATGTCCGCAGGTGTACGCCATCGATTACTTCAGCGGCGACGCACTGCCACCCGACGTATTTCAGGTAGGTTCTGCCCTGATCCACAAATTTTTCACTAACACCTTCGTCCTCTTTGGCAGACCGGGAAGGTTGACCTCGGATCATGGTTCGCCAAACATGGCAAAGAGGCCACCCGTCCACACATCGACAAGGTCATCAGCGCCCTCAAGGAACGAGGCGTGACGCAGTTCGCTGCAACCGGTTACTGCTTCGGAGGCGAGTGAACCTGTGGCCGACCAAATATGTCTACTGACGCGGTCATCAGCTCGCTACACCTTTGATCTCGCTTTTGACGGGATCATCAAGGCCGCTGTCGTCTCCCACCCCTCTCTCCTCGAAGTTCCAGATGACCTCGTAGTCAGTTGTTTTTCGTGGTCAGCGTCATGCGACTCTGATCGTACCTCTCGGCAGCGCTTCAAAGGGACGGGTATTCCCTTACTGATCAACTCTTGCGAGGTTGACGAGAGATTCCCCAAAGAATCTCAGGCCCAAGCTGATATCATCCTCGGTGGAGGCTCCCAGATTTCGGCACTGTACAAGAGGGAGTACTTCCCAGGTTGTTCTCACGGCTTCGCTGTCCGTGGAGATCTCTCCAAACCGGCCATCAAAGCTGGCAAAGAGGGCTCGTTCAAGGCAACCATTGAGTGGTTCTTGCAGCACTTGAAGTTGTAATAATATCGCTATGTATTCCACATCTGTAAGATACACAGTCTGTGCGACGTTCATACGGCTTGAAGATTGAAGAAAGCTAGTATTGCACCGAAGGTGCTATCATGATGAGTGACCTTCCCATAGTCCCCGGAAATTTTTCGGCCCGGTCCGGCTTGGCCGGTAATTGAGTAAGGGCCCAAGGCTGTAGTCTCGAGTTAGGCGCCTGCGGCCCTGCGTCCACCAGAACACAGCAGCCGTGCACGGGGCCAGCAGCCTGCTTGGAGTGTTCGAAGTCGTCAGATAGAAGAGCCGGTCTTGGCGAGACGAAGGTACTACTGAACTTGATCATCACTTAAGAATCTGCGGCTCAGCCTATGTGTAGTCACAACAGCGTTCGTCCCGAGAAATGGTCACCTCGTTAAATGGTACAACTGCAGGTCCACGGTAGGTATATGACACCTCTCACATGGGCCATGCGAGTTGGCTATGTTCGATCTAGTGACTCAAGGTGGCCTTACCTTGACACACGCTCGGTATGAAGAAACTATATCATATCCCACGACTTTCTGAGCAGAATGCTCTCGGATTATTTTGGCTACGGTGTTCACTTTGTCATGAACATCACCAATATTGATGACAAGGTATGTCATCCACCATTCTTCACCTTTTCCGTTGATGTAACATAGATTATCCTACGAGCTCGTCGAAGATATCTTTTCGAGAATTTCCACGATCGGATGATGTCACTCTCACTGCTAAAGTGCGAGATCCGTCATGCTTTGGACAAAGTATCTAAAGGGCTACCGGAAGACGGCATGTTATGCTGTTGAGGCATTGAGAGTGCCGTGCAGATGGTAAAGCTCTCGTCTAATTACTTCTTCCATCTTGAAGTTGATCAAGGCCCACGATGAGAAGCGGCAGAAGCTTTTGAGGCTCGGGCAACCAGAAAAAGCTGCGCTTGCACACACTGAACAAGACAAACGCCTCGCGAAAATAGACAAGGTGGGTACGCTACCTGGAAAGTTGTTCGAGCCGCCAAACGTCCCCGAGGGCCCACAGAGCCAATGAGACGGGCCAGGCATCCCTACGGTTGACGGTGAGGTTGCTAAACTAAATCAAAACCAAGAGAAGAAGTTATCGAAGCAATGGACGAACCAAAGAAATTACATGAGGATTTTTTGACGTGGTAACAGCAGCAGCTACAATAGCTACTAGTATATTTCCCATCGAAATTGATACACGTTTCTTGAAATATACAATTCTACCCTACTGTCATATCTTCGTGATGAGATCGGCAATGGCTTTAATCCAACCCTGTCCTGCTCGTCAAACCGATTTAATACGGGACAGACAGAATCGCTTTTCGTATCACTACCACAGGCGATATGGCTAGGATACTACGGGCTTGTGTTCAAGGTGTCCATCAGCCCACGTTCCTCCGTAACGCGGGTTCTCAAAGTCGGTAAAGAAAGATCCGATTTTGCCCGTGATCCTTATGCATCATTGAAATTCAGGTCGTGGAACAGCAGCGACCCGCCGTGCCGCAATAGGTAGCAATCTCCGGGAGCGGCTGGGAAATAGTACAGCAGATTACTCTGCGATGCTCAGAGATACATAGTTCTACACAATTTCTTTCTCGTTAAGTTATGCCATCTTGTCCCCGTTCCCGAAAGTACAGTATGCCGGCGCACACATGACACAGACACTTGTTGTCAGTCTTCAGTGACGGAGTCAGCGGCGCGTCATTTGATCCGAAAGGCGGGTTAGTAAGATGTCGGTTCTCATTACCCATCAGGCACTCGCTTGGCGGTTCGGCTGCGCCATGCATGCTCGCGGACCTATGATCTGGTCGGCCGCAACAAGTAAATGATGTAAAATGCGAAACTCGCACTACTAATGGATCGAATGGAGTTACACGGCATGCGTGTTGAAGTCAGGTCTCAGCACTGTACAGGAAAGCGTACTTTGCGGGCCGCGAGCATGACCGTGAGGACCTATCCAGTCCTGAAGTCAAGTGGGAAAGGAGGGCGTGTTCAAAGCGACAGTCGAGCATCTCTTGAACACTTGCAAACATATTGTGACCTGCTCGGCTGCAATGTATTGGTCCTACTCGCGCGATTCACATTTCCCTCGCCGCAGCGCTCCGCGGCCAACTTTTCGGTCGACAACATGGTCTGGATACACCGAGTGTGCGACACGTAGCCAGAACAATGAGAAACACGTTGATTGAGCCCTTGCGTCGAAAACATTCACTACCATTCATGACCATTACCAGTACCACACTGCCTAGTAGCATAGAACATCGAATCAAACTATGCGTAATTCAGATATCAGTGACGATCGTTGAGTCGTAGAAGCGACCTCACTTCTAGGCTCTGAGTAACAGTTTCTACGTTATCCTTCCTCGTGATGAGCAACCGACGAGTGAGGAGTGTATCCAAAAGGGTCTACGAAGAACAATTAACAAGACGAAATTTAGCATCGCACTGAAGACACTCACATTCGTGTAGATTCGACCGAGCGGTATGCAGAACATGGTGTACAGGTTCGTGTCGGGGAGAAAGACAAACATGAATAGGTTAGCCAATGAGAAGATGCTGGCGAAGAGGCCTGTCTGGATGGCAGCACGGATAAATCGGTTGAGAATCGTGTCCGTACTATGGACACCCGTTCGCGAATGGTAGAGCAGAATAACGAGCGTAGCTATGACATGGTCATTATATCAGGGGTTATCACCATGTCGTAAATGGAATAAACGAGCGCACTGGTAATGAACAAGTCCGCGGCGACTTGCGTAGTCAACCACGAAACCGCGATGGGGGTACTTTTGGAGAGCTCATCTAAACTAAACAATTTGAATTAGCCTGATGCAGAAAAGCAGGCATGAGCCATACACTTTAATTGTCCAACCTTCAATACTGCAAGCCAAACCCAGAACGAACGAAGGAATCGTCAGTACGATGACAATGCCAAATAAGATTTTGCTGCATGTTAAGCGCCAAATCCTACGGTCCACACATCTTACCCCAAGTTCAGTTGTCGATTAGATGCATACTCTTACCTGAACCCTAGCCACATTTGGGTCACCAGGGCAGCAAGGGCAGTTCCAAGAGGGGCGAGTGCATGTGGCCAGATAACCACTTCGAGCATCAATCATTAAGACTAGCCCGGAACGAGCAGGTTGATGGGTCAATCACACACCCGCAAGAGCTGTCGGCTTGTCAAAGTTTGTCACGCTGGGATGTCGCTCTAAGCAGGAATTGCAAGAAACGATGACGACCATACGAACGCATAACTCCATGCCATATATATGGCTCTGCGGGAAAAGATTGACTCGACAAGCGATGGTAGATGATGCCACTCACGAAGAGCTATAAAATGTGTCCAGGATGAACAGGAAGAACACCATACATCTTGAATCGTTCGTCAAGATTGTATATCCAGGAAACAGTGACCAACAGACCGCGTCAATGGTGGATCATTGAATTCTGGGTAGGATATGAGTTACAGTAGATTCATCCCGATGCACCGAGGATACTTGCTCGTCATGTGGTACGCCACAAACTGATGCATGACTAGTCCATACAAGAAGGTATTAACTTCGTTCGTGGGTCAATCGGAATTGAGATAGATTCAGCAACTCCGGATGCTCACAAAATATGCCCAGGAGGAGCACACCTGTTGATACCGTCGAAAAGTAGGCTACCCAATCGAATACCTCTTACTTACCAAGTGTCGTGTCGTAAGAGCCCATGCCTTCTGGGTTGCCAGTGCAAGGTTGAAGCGTGCAGGATATTCTATTCTGAGAGTCCCGCCTGAGTGGGGATAACCATGGTGGCGGGCCGCATTCTACTTTCGCACGTCCGTCATACGGTAGTAGTCATGGAAACACGAGCATCACCGACTCTGGTCGCATGTACATTCTGCCGTCAGGGAGAAGGGAGAAGGCGCAGTCAATATTAATGGTAAAACACCACGACACGGCCCGGAGAGCTCATAGCCTCACACAGCGTGAGGAATTTTCTTAGTTGCCAGTCGGTGTGCACTAGGATCATCAAGCTTGAGCGCTGTATGATGACTCGGAGTCAGATGTTCAGAACGTTCAGACTTCACCATGTGTGCTGGCAGTGGGCTTGCGGAGTGGTGGCATGTCATCAACGTAAATTGGTAGTTTCATCGAGAGTTAGAATGAAGCCACAGGAGGTTCCCCGTCACCATTTCGAAACAGTTGCTGGGTGGTGGGCCGAAGCGGGATCAGCCCGTATACAGTCATTCGCGCTACTACCAATACATACATATGTACATGTGAGAATCTGTGGAAGAGGAGGCGGAGGAAATAATCGATCAGACCACGGACGCGGGATACAATGTATGCATGACAGGGCTCCGAAATTGCTTGCGGCTTTTGGCGCCCTCATAAGAATCAGATGGCACGTCCTCTGACGGTTCGTCTTTACACTTCCCTTGAGATGTTGGTCAATTGGAAGGTCGGAACGGCTTGAGTGTCGATGGGTCTCCAGAGCATTGGATCAAACTATGCGTAGTTCAGACATTGATGATGAGCGTTGCGTGGTAGAAGCGACCTCATTTCAAGGTTCCGAGTAACAGTTTCTACGTTATCCTCCTTCCTGATGATAAATCGACGAGCGAGGGTATCCAGGAGGGTCTAAGAACAAATGAGACAAAATTTTGCCTTTACTGAGGACACTCACATTCGTGTAGATTTGACCATGTGGTATGCAAAACATCACGTATAGGTTCGTGTTGGGGAGATAGACAAACGTGAACAGATTAGCTAGGGAGAAGATGCTGGCGAAGAGCCCAGTCTGTATGGCAGCACGGATAAATCGGTTCAGAATCACGTCCGTCTTATCCATTCGCGAATGGCAGAGGAGAATAACGAGCGTAGCTAGTGCCGTTAAATTATCACGTCGCGAAATAAAATCAACGAGCGCACTGGTGATGAACAAGTCTACAGCGACCTGCGTAGCCAGCCACGAAATTCCAAATGGGGTACTCCTGGAGAGGCTGTCTAAGCTGAACATATTGAATCAGTTTGATACAGAACAGCAGGGATGAGACATACACTTCAATTGTCCAACTCTCAACACTGCAAGCTATACCCAGAACGAAGGAAGGGATCGCCAGCACAACGACTACGCCAAATAAGGTTTTTCTGCACGTTAAGCGCCAAATCCTACGACATCACATATCATACGCAAGGGTCAGTTGTTGATTAGATACATACACTTACCTGAACCCTAGCCATATCTGCGTCACCAGGGCACCAAGGGCAGTTCCAAGAGGGGTGAGTGCGCGTGGCCAGATAATCACTTCAGTATCATTAGACTAGCCTGAAACAAGCGAGATAATGCGACAATTACGCACCCGCGAGAGCTGTTGGTTTGTCAAAGTTCGTCACGCTGCGATGTCGTCATAAACAGGAGTTGCAATGAACACCAATGCCCATATGAACGCATAACTCCATGCCAGACATATGACTCTGGAACGAATTGACTCGCCGCACAAGTACTGGTGTAGGATATTACTCACCAGGTACTATGGAATGTATCCAGGAAGAACAAGAATACCATGGATCTTGATTTCACGTATATTCGTGGACCTGTGACAAACAGACCGTCAACGGTGGATCATTGTCAGCCCATCAATCCGCCGCATACAATGGGACGATCATCCTCAGGGTCGTGTCAGCCTGCCTATCGAATTCTGGGAAGGACGCGACGGAAAAAGTTCCCTTTTAGATTGTATCCGCACGACCCACGCACCTCTGCGTGGGAGAACTTGCCGGACTTTTCCGTGTGTGACACACTTCGTACTTAGAACACGTTCGTTCGTCTGCGCACAACTAGAGGCAATTTAAACGAATCACTCGTAAACACCAAAATCCCTGACTATAGTTTCTTCCACTTCTCCTGCTAAGTGGGCATGACCGCGCTTAACCTGTTTGCAGGTAGTAGTTTCGCTAGTAACGACTTCGATTTCTTTGGGTTCGCGTCGACCTGTTATTCTCACGACAATACATCCAATGGACTAGTTCATAGTAAGTCAGTAGCCGCGCAGTGCATGACGTCAAGCAAAGTGTTTGGCGGCCTTTCCAAGTTAGTACTAAGTCATATACATAAACAAAGTTTCTTCCTCTGCCTTTCTTTCACCTCAGTGGTGGAAAAGCCTCAGAGAGGTGTGACAGAACACCATCCCGTGTTCGTCCGCCGCCTTAATGCACTCGGCGTCCATCACACTTCCGCTCGGCGCAGCCAGATACCTCACCCCGCTCTTCCTCGCCCGATGGACGTTGTCAGAAAACGGGAAAAACGCGTCGCTCGAGCATGCCACGTCGTCCAGCTGGCCCGCCCACGCCTTGCGCTCCTCCTCGCTCAACGTCGCTGGCACGCTCGCGAACTGCGCCTCCCACTGCGCCTTCTCGCTGCCCTCGAGAACCTCTCCGCCGACGAACAGGTCGATCGCGTTGGCCTTTTCAGCGCGCTTGACGCCCGGCTTGAACGGGAGGGCAAGCACGCGTGGGTGGTGGCGGAGCCACCACAGATCGGCTTTGCCTCCCGCAAGCCGGGTGCAATGAATACGCGACTGTTGACCCGCGCCCAGACCGACGATGGCGCCGTTCTTGGCGTACGCGACGCTGTTGGACTGGGTGTATTTCAGCGCGAGCGTGGCGACGAGCAAGTCCGTCAAGGCTGGAGGAGGAAGCTGTGTTCGTTCGTCGAGCACGTCAATGAAACGTGCGACGTGCGGGATGTCGTGAACCCACCTCTTTCTTCTCGCTGACGGTGTTGGAAAAGAGTGTAGCGTCGATCTTGGCATCGTTTCTGCGTTGTTGGAGACTAATGCCATATACCTGACGTGTTTCGATCTCGGGAGGTGTGTAGGTGGGGTCCATCTGTCCACAGAATCAGCGGGGCCGCCGGTGGCGATGGGACAAGGGTCACCTCAAGGACGCAGTACTTTCCCGCTTTCTTCTTTTTCAATAGGTCGAGGGCTGCGTGTGCGTATCCTGGGGCGATCACGCCATCGGAAACCTCCCTGGAGATGATCTTGGCGGTAGCGAGGTCGCATGGCGCGGATAAAGCAATGAAATCGCCAAACGAGGACATGCGATCCGCACCTACGTCACCGTACAATCAGATCTGCGACCTTGTCCTTTTGCGTTCGAGATACTGACCTCGTGCTCGGGCGTATGCACAAGCCAGTGCCGTAAGAGGCTCTTTGAGATCGTCGACCCCATAGACGTGTTTCTCCACCTCATTCAACTCGATGCCTACCGCAGCGCCTGCGGGCGAAACATGCTTGAACGACGCGGCCGCAGGAATGTTGAGCGCCTCCTGGAACTCCTTGACCAGCGCATACGAGTTGAGCGCGTCGAGAAGATTGATGTACCCGGGGGACCCACACAAAACTGTGCCAACGATACGTGAGACGGCGACCCGGTCCGACGGGTCATTCTGGAACGCGCGCCACGCACCCTTGAAAGGCAACTCGCTCCCGGCCACGAACGCCTGCGCCGGCTTTTGGTGCGGATTGACGCCGTAGCGGAGCTCCATCCGCTGCAACGGTCCGCTCTCAAGCGACGAGGCGTACTGCGCCCTGAAGTACCCGCTGATCGCGTCGTCGTACCGGGCGGTCATCTCGAACGCCTTGAGCGCGAGACGGTTCCGGAGGGCCCGGCTCACGTCGCCCGCGCGCCACGCGTTCAATAAGGTGTCGTAGTCGGCCGGATCGGACAAGACGCACACCCGCGCGTGGTTCTTGGCCGCCGCTCTGAGGAGGGTGACACCCCCGATGTCGATCTCCTCGACGGCGTCTGCGAGAGTGCACCCAGGCCTGGCGATGGTCTCGGAGAAGGGGTAGAGATTGCAGACGACGATGTCGATCTTGGAGATGGACTGCTCCGCGAGGTCACGCTCGTCGGACGGGATCGCGCGGGCCAGAATGCCTTGCAAGAAACGTGTCTCAGACGTGAACTGATACCCGGGAGAGAACGGCTACCTCCGTGGACGGCAGGGTGAAGCGTCTTGACGCGTCCGCCCAGCATTTCGGGAGCCTTTGTGATGCTCGAGACGTCCCTGAGATGCGGGTTTAGAACATGTATACATAGTTGGAATTGAGGACGTGCTCGATGTTGATGTTCGCCTCTCTGATCTTCTTCGCGGTGCCTCCTGACCCGAGGAGTCGGACACCCGCTGCACTGAGGCCCTCTGCGAGTTCGATCAGCCCAGTCTTGTCAAAGACGGACAACAACGCTGTTCACGACGGTCAGTCAAGATCTGTGACTCCGGCGAAGCGTACCAATAGGCTCGGACATCGTTGATCGTCAAGAGATCGAAACGGGCAAATCCTTGTTATTCAAGTTGGATCCAGACCTTCGCTTATCTCGGCCGATCAGCCACTACAACTACACCTTCGGAACAGCTGAATACAATACAGTGACCCGAGGGTACATCTCGACTACAGATGAACGGAAAAGAATATACCAGTGGGAATCTAGCTCGTGTCATCGACCCTGTACTCCCGCCTGCGCAGCCTTGCTCTGGGTCGCCTGCATCTGCGGATGTCCAGGCTGCATGACCGGTGTCTGAGTGTTGGGTACGCGTCCAATCCCGTTGGCAGCCCAAGCAGCCGCAGCATACCTGCCGTCGGGCGGCATCCCATAATAGCCATACATATGATACTGTGCCATCATCCGCTGGCCGTCCATCGCCTGACCTTGCGTCCCCACGTTCTGTTGCTGATTCGGGATATGCGTCGCAACCTGCTGATTTCCCGGTGCATTGATAGATCTAAATTGATAGTTGTACTGCGTTAGCATGGGTGGATGCTGTGCGCTTTGTGCTTGTGCTACCCTTTGCAGCTGCTGCATCTGGGCGTAGTACTGCATGTGATTCATGTTCGGATGTGCAGGTTGAGTTTGCGGCGATGGCGCGGGAGGCTGTGGCGCTTGTAGAGGATGAGGCTGGGTGGCCGTTGGCTGGGGCTGTAGAGGAGGTTGAGCTGAGTACCCAAGTTGCGGCGTTGAAGGTTTGGACTGAGCGGCAGCAGGAGTCACCTGAACAAAGTGTGTTCCACCACCGGGGACGGCACGATGATCTGGTGTAGGGAGCTGCGAACCAGGTGCGAGAGGGGACGAATGTGGATGAGGTGCTTGCGATGACGGGGGGCGAGGAGACTGGGTATAGCCACGCTGTGCAGGGGAACCAGTAGCCATCGGCGTACCAGCATGGTGTTGTTGATATGAGGCATTCGGTGGGGCAGGTGAGCGAGCATGCACGGGGGGTGATCTTATTGACGGCTGAGTCTGAAGCTGATTGACAACAGGATGGGGGGCGGGCGTCGCGGTTGACCGCGGGTTCTCGGGTGTGTTTGGGTAGGGACTTGCCGCAGGTTCCTTCTTGATTGGTCTCGGTTTCGAAGTGTTGGTGGATGGTTGTGGGGTAGAAGCGGGTGCTTGGGTGGTGGTTGTGGTTGTGGTATGTGGTAGTTGAGTGGTGGTAGGTTGAGTGGCAGGCGCAGGGGTTGAACGATTGGGTGCGTTTGCGATCGCTTTTGCTAACAACGCTTGGGCCTCTGCCTGGCGTTTTTCCCTCACGCGTTTCATGACGTCCAATATTTGGTAGCTAACGCCGGCGATTTATCAAGCCGTTATGGAGTATTGGATGAGCAACGTACTTCGGAACGTGCGAGCGGTTCAATCTCGGGTTCATGTACTGAACAATTTTGGCACGTCTTGCCCTGTCCGACTCATCCTCCTCCTGCGTGATCGCAGCGATTTTCCTCTTCAATGACACCGGAATAGACGGCGTGGACACCTTGAGTGTGTGGTTAGCAATGCGAGTGAGGTGGGGGTCGGGATCAAGACAAAGGGGTGGTGATGTGTGCAACTGAAGGAGTCGAGTTAGTTTTGTCCAGCATCAACCGGATGAGGCTTACTAATATCTGCGCTTCCATCTCGAGTACCTGAGGATCCGTGAGTTTGGAGCCTGTTCGCTGATTGATCGAGCACAAGTCTGCCCATAGGGTTTCGTCGTTGGGGTGAAGCGTCACGCGGCTCTTCTCTGGTTTCTCTAGTGGTGGGTCCTTTGCTCTTTTCGGGCGATAGTCGAGAAGTTCGACCAACATGCAGCCTGGTGACAAGAATGAGTCATCTGGCCAAGATCGTTCCGAATGTTATGACGCACCGTCGTAGAAAGGCACATGGGCCGAGTCAAACAGTTCAAGATAGTCCACTGGTATGCGATGTGCTCGTACGTCATCCAACAAGGACTGCACAACAGGCGATGAGTGGTGAAGAAGCACGGAGGCCATCTGGGCTTACCGCGACAGGGTTGTTGTAGAGAAACTTTGGACCATTGTTGAGCGTCCAGTATTCCGGGTAGAGGTGGATGGAGAAAGATGGTGGATCGGACTCGTACTTGTCTAGTAGCTCTTCTGCAGAGCGCGTGATATTGTAGCCCGTCATGCCGGCGTCTCAGTCGTCGCCGTCGTCGTGGACGATGAGCACTTGGGCACCAGGTAGCACAAGTGTTTCCTGGCAAAGTTGCAAGGACTGAACACACCGCAGACCTCGAAAACGTGAACGACACCGACGTCCGTTGAATGGACGCGTTAATTAACGTGGACAAGGAGCCATCCAGGTGGGTTACGTAATCAGCCAACTGTGAGCGTACACGTGGGAAAAATAAGTAAGATCATGGAAAACCAGCTAAAGGAGGCCAGTCTCATAAAACATGTATGGCTCACCTCTGGACTGACGATTGATGCAGTTGCTACCATTTCTGAGGGACAGAAACCCTTCTGTGCGCCAGATAGCGCTGGCTAACCTTCTTGGTCAGACTCCCAGCGAATCCCCGTATCGCAGCATCTTCCTTCAAGGACTCCAGGGAGGAGGTCTACAGAAACCCAAAGAGACGGATGTCATCCGCGATCTGAAGCTACTTTGCAGGGACCAGCCGGTTTGACCCTCATTACACTGACCGGATCATTTACATGACCCCTATGACAGACCATCGCGCACGATGCATTTCGTGCACTCGTGAATCTCTCGGATTCACCCCTCTTGATCCCTTTCTTGTCCGAGCCGACCTTCTTCGCATTTCTGGTATCCTATATTTTGGTACGTCATCCCCCCTTTCCTTGGCTTCGCAGATCCACATCATTGTTGGCAGAATCCGGATGCAATTCTCGCGGATCTGGCATCAATGCTTTTATCAAATCTCACCAGCTCATCTACAGCATGTGCTGCGCTGTTATCTCTCGAGATCCAGGTTGTTCCGCTGTCTTCTACCAGTCCTATTTTGTACCATCCGGTGCAATCAAGGTCTGCCACGTGTTCTACCCCTGTGCCGTACCCTTCAGTAAATCCAAGACAAATGCACGCGTTGCCTCTGCTTGTCGAAGCGTTCGTTCAAGGGACATCCTGGGAGTTAAATCCGAACTCGGAGCGAATACGCAAGGGAAATCTTCACTTTTTATCTAGCGTGTTCGCTAATGTCAGCGCAGTAAGTCACTGCGGTGTGTTCGTTTCATGTGCCAAATTACTCTGCAGTCACCTGCAGGCAGCCTCTTCTTCGTAACCCCAGTACCCTGTGATCCCATGAAACCTGAGAGTGCACTTGAATACCCGCTCTCCAAGCTCGTGTCATTCACTGAACACAATGACATAATTCGGAGAGGTGGCGTGGCTTCCACAATAAAGTGAGTCTTGCATTCAACCCTAGATCTAGCTGACAGGATTTCATCGCCACGAGAAACTGCGCCTTTCATGCCTCTGCGCATCAGGCAATATTGTCACCCGATACGGACACAGTCGCTGTGCCACCGTCCACCGTGGTTGCACCAGGCATCGATGCGCTACCATACATTCTACTTCCGCTGGCTGGTCCGGAAGAACTGGACCTCGAGGTGAGCAATCGTGCCCTATGAGTACATTGTATCTCTTCATCACCCGCTTCCAGGATCAAGAAAAAATCCTCGCGGCTTTACAGTTTCTGCCACCGACCAAGGTGCGGGAACCGGATCCAGCACTACGGTTGACTCATGTCGAAACGCTCCTCTTGTTATGCACCACGCGTTGGGGCCGCGATTTCTTGCGATCCAACGGGGTGTATGAAATTATCCGCGCAATGCACTTGGAGGAAACGACGGACAAAGTACGCCCGTCCATCTGTATGGCAGCGAGACGATCATTGAGTGGATATGGTCAAGGTGTCCGAACAAATCGAACGATTGGTGCAACTCATCAAGGGCGCCGAGGGTCCCGAAACTGTCGTCGACCGAATTGACTCGACCGCCGCTTCGGTAGACGGGAGCGAAGATTCTAACGACGAAGACAATAAAATCGAAGAAGTTTAGGAACACATCGCGTACACGTCTCTAATCATATCGTCTTTTGTGCTTTCTCAGGACTCGATCAAAATAATTGTCGTTCTGCGGCAGTCCAGCAACGAAAAATCATAGTCCGATGCAGGGCTCAAGCGTGCGCGACGTCCAATGTTGCATAGGGGACTGCAAGTCCCCACGAGTGAGTCAGCAGCCTCAGGGATCGTTCTCAAAGGAAGATTTATTATGGTGATAAATTAGCTACGTACGACATTACTGCATCCGGGTGCCTTACTGCAAGTCGGCCTGGACTCACAGAAGAAGCGTTTTTCCCGAGATGAATCCCCAAATGAGCATTCCCATCGGATGATTTTATATATTGGATTTGATCCTAAAACCTATGGCCGTCCAATGCAAGGGAGATGAACTTCGACTGTCAAGCTGAGTGGCTTCAGGCAATGCGTGGATGTCGTTCCCACTTAGCTCATACTACCGTTATCACTAGATATGACTCGGACACAATCGGAGCCATGAACACCCACAAATGAATGCTGATTAATCCCACAGGCTGCTGCCATGGACATTTCGGTATGACGGTAGTGCTCGCTTCATTGGATGTAACTGAAAGATGTCCCCTGAGCCTCTGTTGCAGCAGGTAAGCATGGAAGTCGACGACTCACTGTCTGCCTCCACCGGCGTCATCCCGTGGAGCTGAGCGTGGAGCGCTGAGCGCCGAGTACCAAAATCAAAATCGTGACCAGCTTGCGTGACACTGGGCACTACTAGGGTCCCTTACGACAACTGGTTGCCGACCCCCCTTCAGTGTGCGCATACACCCTATCTCCAGCCTGACTCAGGCCATGTTCTCAGAAAGGAAGTTTCTCCTCCTCGCAGTGGAACGAAGGGGAAAAAAACGACGGGTAACGTAACGTGGAAACCGCAGGGTTATCGGAGGAGCCAGCTCCGTCGACAGGCCTGGTTGCTGTTTGCACGCACCTCACTTGCGGTTCTGCGCAGCGTGCATGACACAAATTTTCATTCACCTCATGGAACGAACTGCCTCACTCCACTTTCACCTCCTCGGCGTGGCCGTAACTGAAGCCCCAAGACCGCTACGCACTCCAACGCTTGCTAGCACTTCCTTTTCCCGGTATTGGACGCAGCCTAGACATTTGACACATGCGATTCCACGACGTCACTCTTGTCCCGATACGACGCGCACTGGCTCAAGTTTCGAAATAAATAAAAATTATAAATCGATCCAATCCGATGGTAACCGCCTTGCGGCCTCCCAAATATGTATGCACTCTTCGTGAGCGGCAAGGAACTCCCTGAAGAGGATGCAGTGCACACTGTCCCCCCGTTTCCGATTGTCCCCAGTGAAGCGCTAGAACCTCGACTGAGCGGACATCGAATTGCCGGGGTATACGGACCTTCTAGAAGTTCCTACAAGGTGCATACATGTGCGATGGCGGTCGCATGGCGGAACGGGATCGAACGACTCCAACGATCGGGCTGCGTACTGCCCCTTGCGTGCGCGCGGCTTTCATAACTGATCATACTACAGGGCAAGCTGCGATACGTGTCCATCTTCACTTGGTTTGCAGCACGCCGCGCGCGTTTCTCGACTGTTGGCAAGCCAGAAGAAGCATATGCTAGGTACGTCAGAGGGAGTTTTTAATTCGGCGGACCTTGTGTTCTGCTGAAAGCGTCTGCGTCCGTGGGACCACGGTGTGCATACGGTGCAAATTAGAACTGGTTCGCTGCTCGTGCGTGTGGCAACGTGCTGCCGCCCACAGCAGGCAGGACCGTGCACGGCGGCAACGAATGGCAGACCACTACCATGTTCGTTTTAATGAATAGATTCCGTCCGTTTTGGTTGGGTCACTGATCTGGGTACCGAATTGCTCGGCACCATCAACACGACCTTGATGCCCAGGGCGAGTCCTTGCGTCACTTAGACGTTTAAATAATCAGGGTTATGACGTCCTTGACAGGTTTTGTCTTGTTCGCAACTTAACTTTGTCCTAGGTTGCTGCCCCCACCTTCGAAGCACCTCAGTCACATTTCTTGGTATGGCATTTCAGGCGCCTCGCTGCTCTCTGTCTGTCAACCCCCCGTCACGAGGCAGTGGCAGGGTCTTTACCATTGCCAAATCGAACGTCTTTACGTATGCCATGTGGTATGTTTTCAAGGTTAACTCTGATGTCACACAGCTTTCCTCGTAAGCCGCGCGGTTATTACGCCAGAGCATGGTCCTGAGGTGCCTGATTCTGAGGAGATCGCCCCGATAAACTTTGGAAGAGAGGACGGGTTGTGGAACTTTTTAAAACAAATGTAAATGCAGAAATATCTCAAAGCGTCTCGCCGCCGAAGTTCTGCTCTATGCATTCTATCTGCAACATTTTTTGAGTTAAATTAGAATCGACCTCCGCATTCCCCATTCTCTTCTCCCAGATGATGGCACGAATCACGAGGAAGTCGAGTCCACAATCATCATCGGATACCAGTTTCCACAAGGCACATGAGAACGCGTGTCCTTTACGAAACGAATCCTACCCCCTCCTCCCATGGTCGCCAAAATCGCTTCGACGGTCTTGCGAGCCATACGAGCCCTCGTCTTCGCTTCCACCACTGGAAAGCACATTTGATTCCTCAACGGGCTGCTGAGGATTCTGGCTCCCGCTGTCACCCGCCCGCGAGCGTGCCTCTCCTCGAGCCCTCTTTTTCAGCTTTGGAATGATAAAAATAAGAACGGTTGTCAGAGAGCGCGATTCCATGTGAAGATCCCATGTGACGTACAAGTTTGGCATACACGAGGCCACAGGCATTGCACAGCGTCCTCGGACCTTTGTTTTTTTACCATCAGCGCACATGCGTCCGGGGATAAGATGACCAGAGAGTGCTTACCGAGTGGCCCACGACGCCATTCAGGCGTTGATGTCGCGTTGCAGCCCATACATGTTTGACCCTCTTGTGCATGTTCATCTCCTTTCTATGTGACAAGCAAATATAAAAAATGATCAAAATCGTCTTACTCATCGTAAACTACCATCCGCGGCAGAAATTTACCTGCCGTTTTGGCACCGGTGCGCTCTTGTCACCAGCGCTTGTTGTTGCCCGTACATCGGGACCTGATTGCGCGATCGCAGATTGAAGCATCTGCATGCCAAGGTTCGCCGACTGCAGCATGCGTTCTATACTTTCGCCCGACCGGGAGGCAGAAAACGTTCCTCCCGTCGTCACGTTGTTCGCGTTATCCATGATAAGCCGATATGAATCCTGCATCTGAAGAAAAAAGTGGGTGTTCAGCAAAAGCATGTCTGAGAGTCGTTGGCGATTACCTTGACGAAATCGGGACCAGAAACTGTGGCGACTGCGGGTGAGATGGCGGGTGGTTCCTTCTCCTTCCGCCTAGTCCGCGATGGGGAGGAATTGTGAGAAGAAGCGGGAAGTGATTGCGAGTAGCTGCTGTCCTGCCTGCGGGATTCGTGTGATGGCGGCAGATTACTTGGAGGGAAGCCACGCGTATCTGGGGTGGAAGCGGGGGGAGGGGCATCTGGCCTCGGCGCTGTGGAGGCGTATGTCATCTCCGCTTGCATCGACTGTGAAGTAAAAGGCTGTGCGTATTGCTGAGACGCCCAAGATTCTTGCTGCCACTGCTGTGCATGGGTGGAAGCGATGCCGTACGAAGTCGGTGGATAGGTGGTAGAGGGTGCATACGAGGGCGATGATTGAAAGCTCGATGGCTGCTGTGGTGATTGGGTCTGGGACGTGTTCGAGCGTACCGTGCGACCCGCCGAGGTATTGGCTGCAGGTGCAGTGGACTCAAACGGAGTGTTTGGATATGATGAGTAGTCATAGGAAGAACCCGTCTGCTGATGGTGATACATGTAGCCTGTATGAAACGGGGGTGGGATTTGGGCACTGGAAACACGGCGGCGGTACGCGCTTTTATGCGTTGCGATATCGCAGGGACAAAGGTGTGTGCAAACTCGGAACGCGAGCCCGTGTTAGGAGATTCTGGACGGCTGACACGAGGTTGGACTATAAATCCGAAATGAAGGATGAGTGAGAGAAGAGATCAACATTGAAGGGGGTTAATGATTAACTTTTGGCACGCAACGACGAACGAGGCGCCAGCAAGCGGTTCCGCTGGTCACAGCCGATACGACTGCGACGCAAAAGGGCGAGTCGGCGCATGGAAGTGCGGAATCGGAACCTGCGGCGTTGGGACCGTGGAAGAACAAGGAGGCTCACATTTTAGATTCCACGGCGCTGCTTGCAGCGGTGGTGACGGTTATGAGCACAGCATCAGAGATCAGCGAAGAGAAGCGTATGAGAACGCTGGAACGCTGGAACACAAACTATAACTTGCGGTATTTGATTCCGCTGTCAGATGTCAACGGTGTCAGTGGGGTCGGGGCTGATTACGAGACTTGATCGCTACTCCCGTGGCAAACGAGTCAGCCGGCGCGCTAGTACGTATGGGCTCTACAACTGATACCACGCCCGGGCCCTTGATCGTCTGATCAGTCCCGCGAGGAGGCCGCACTACAAGCAGCCGGTCGACACAAGGTAACGAGAAACGATCAAGAAACCCAAGACAGCGCTCCTCCGCCTCACCGACCAAAATTGCCCGATCCGTCCAACATGCTTGTATCATCCTATCCAAATGTCCGTCTATTAGATAAAGATGTGAGATGTCGATACGATAATGACAACTGCGACTCCTTCATGATGATGGCGTGTGTGAACGACCGAAACAGGCCGAGCGATGCGCACGCTAGCCCGATTGTAGCTGCTCCTGTCCCTTCACCATTCTCCCCTCTCCCCACTCGCTCGACCCGCCCACTCGACCTGCGCCTCGCGTCCCCGATTCTTCGTCGTCTTCGTCGTCTTCTTCGTCCGAAGTCCGCTTAGCGGCGTTCTTCGTGCCACCGAGTCCTCCCGCAGCCCGTTCCTGCGCCCGTCTTCGTCTGCGAAGAATCTGTTTGCGGTCCCGAATCGCTCGGCGGTAATCCATGCCGTCACCATAAAACAGCGAGTACTCGCACCGCGGACAGATCCATTCGTCCGTAGGGTTGACTATCTGCGTCTTGGGCGCGACCATCTTCTTCTTTCGCCGACGGGGAGGCAGCTCTGCAGACAAAAATCGAACTGGTTGGGGACCAAGCGAGTTCTGCGCGTTTAGGGTGGCTTGGACTAGGTTGACGTGCCCCGAAGATGGAAGGCGGGATGGGACGTAATTGTTACGATGGTGCGGGTTCGACGCAATAGCGAGAGCGTTACGCTTTTTCTTCTTGCTCCCGCGGCTCTTCCCCGATGGGGACAAATCTGAGGGGTCCACTGATTGGTCGCCACCCGGCAGGGTGGGTTGCAGTTTGCCCAACCGTTGCGTCCGAGATGCTCTGCTGGCCGCGAGGGCTGCCTGCTTCGCTTCTGCGGCGGCTTTAGCGGCTCTGGCAGCCTGTCGCGCGAGCTCGGCTTCGAAGCGTGAACGAAGTGCTAGCACCTCCTCTTTCGTTGCAACGAGGCGATCAGAGGCTGAGATAAAAGCCGAAATGATCAAGCTCAGGATCAATAGAGTAATACGAGATCACCACTCACTCGCACTCGGGAACGTAAACGTGAACTGCGCGGTCGGGAATGAAACACCTTTTCGGGTGGGTCGCCGAGCGGACACCTGCGCTGCTGCCGCACGTGCCATTCGAGCACCTCGTCGACGAGAGAGACGTACTTTCGGTGGGATAGAGCCGGAACCAAACATGGCGCTGACGAAGGGAAGATGGGTAGAGAGGGCCTGATCAAGGGCAAGCGCATCTCCCAACGACAGGGCACCAAGAACCGCCGCGAGTTGACGTTTTCTGTGCTTGAGCAGCTCCTTGTGCTGCAACCCGGCAAGCGTCGACGGACTCATCTTACCTCTCCTCTGCGGTTGTGCCACAGAAGAGGGTGGAGCGACGGGAATATCGAGATCTTGATCCGGCCTCCCCATCGACAGGACATGGTTGCCCCTCTCTTCTTCCATGCTGAGTGGCAGGCTCACCTCCCTCCCGTTTACGGACCCAGATACGTTGGCCGGAACCTTCCTCTTCTTCGTGTTTCCTGGCTGCTGTAGATGGTCGGTGTAATCACCTTCACCGTGATCCTCGTCCTGCTTTACTGATCCCTTCCCCTCGGCGAATCGCTGGTAGACAGTGCTCAGATCAAAAGTCTGAGAGAGACATCCAGAGAGATTCACATCCGGAACCTCGCCCTCGTCGGCCCGCCTGATGATATCGCCACCGCCGAACACAGAGGAATAGTAGGACTGCAAGGCCATTCGAGATGGAAGGGAGTCAGCACGTGCGATGAGCTCCTCTGCAAACTCCTCCGCGCTGCCAAGAAGGTCGGCCATGGGTTGAATGAGGTCGGAGACCTGTGCAGCGACGTCGGACGTGCGTCTGCGTTTAGGTAACGGTTTGAGCCTCCTCAGCGGCGGAAATTCGGGTGCATCGAACGTGGGTGAAGCACCTTGGTGAACAATCATTGCGAGGCTGTAGAAGATTTTTCAAGAAAGCAGGGCTTCTGGTCCGTCCGCCGAGAATGAGGTGGTAAAGAAACACGAGCTGACGTGGTCGTGAGATCAGTGCCACTGACGAAAAATGCATGATGTTCTGGATTCTTGCAAGTCTAGCAGTGTTGCCATAGAATAAGAAAAAGAGTACGGTACAGGATGCGATGCTCTAACAGTACTAGTGTCTCGTGATGCTATGAGGATATCAATATAATGTCCGACTTGCGGATCGCAATGCCAATAAATGATGGGGTATCGCGAAACGGAAGACTGACACTAAGGGTAGGTTGTGTGACTGCTCATGGTCTACGGCCCGCCGTTTACGTCTATCTATAATGCGGACGGGAATGAGGTGGGTGGCGCGTAATGGAATGACAAAGGGAGAAGATGAAAACAAACACGCCAAGAATAGTAGAAACACAGACGGGGATAATATAGGCCGTATAGTCTTCATGATGAGCAGGTGCAACGAGACAGATCCATTCGAAAGAGCAGCGCAAAAGTCCGAGCGATTCAGAGAGAGCGAGAAACAAACAGCGAAGATGGGGCGAGAGACCAGTTAATTAAGTGTTGGGATGGTTTTCATGCGAGACCGGATCGATAATAAAGAACTTGAAGGACCGCGTTGATGGGGAGAAAGCGAACGTCGATGTTGGCATAATGTGTTGCAAGGTCTTCCTCTTTCTTTTTCACCACCAGTTGGATCCACCGTTACCATAGCTGTTTCCGCCTCCACCATAACCACTGTAAGATGGACCGCCTCCATATCCACCTCTACCATATCCCCCTCCCCCTCCCCCTCCGCCCCCACCGTAAGTGCCGCTCGATTGACGATAGTCCCGGTTGCCGCCACGACCTCGGCCACCACCACGGCCACGGCCTCGATAGCCGCCACCAAAGGTCGTCTCTTGAACCACGCTTTCCAACCATGTGGGAATTTCCTGATTTGCTTCTCGAAGCAACTCCATCAGGTCCCTAACAATATTCTTGTTACCACGGTTGAAGAATGCGGTAGAAACACCCGTGTTGCCTGCACGGCCAGTACGACCAATACGGTGCACATAATCGTCGATGTCAGAAGGTAGGTCGTAGTTGATAACGTGGGTGACATTGGGGATATCCAGACCGCGGGCGGCGACAGCTGTAGCAACGAGAATAGGAGTTCGGCCAGTGCGGAAAGTCTGCAATGCCATTTCACGCTCACGTTGAGAGCGATCACCATGAATGGACGTGGCAGGAAGGTTATTGCCCATCAGGAAGTCCGACAGCATGTCAGCCATCCTCTTGGTCTCGACGAAAACCAGGGTTAAACCACCCGGAGGTTCGGATGCAAGAAGGTCAAGCAGGACAGAACGCTTGTCGTGGTCTTCAACGTATTCGATCTTTTGCGTGATGTTTTCTGAGGTCGAGCCTACACGGCCCACAGAGAGGAAAATGTAGTCCTTGAGGAAGTCCCGGGCAAGCATCTGAATGTCACGTGGGAAGGTCGCACTAAACATCAGAGTTTGACGATCCTGGACGCCAGACATATCCTCGCCTTGCACAATACGCCTGATCTGAGGTTCAAAACCCATGTCCAGCATGCGATCGGCCTCATCGAGGACGAGATACCGGATGTTCGCTAAGCTAATACGACCACGCTCGATCAGGTCCACGAGACGTCCGGGTGTAGCGCTAAGAAGATCACAGCCGCGTTCGATTTGACGCAACTGTTGGTTGATATCGGCCCCCCCGTACACAACGGCAGGGCGGACCCAGGAACGATAGGCAAATTTACGGGCCTCCTCGTGAATCTGGCTGACCAACTCCCGCGTGGGGGCCAAGATCAAGGTCGTGGGATAGGCTTTACGTGTGCGTGAGTAAGCCACCTGGGGTGGTTCGGCAGGTGGTGCGCGGGGACCTGAAGTGAAGGATGCTGATAGAATGGGAAAAAGGAAGCCTGCAGTTTTTCCTGAGCCCGTCTGCGGTTGTATGTTAGCCGACACGCGCATTCACGGTGGAGCAGAGACTCACCTGAGCGCAAGCCATTAAATCTCTATTGGCAGCAACTATTGGAATGGAGTATTTTTGAACCGGAGTTGGCGTACTGTAATGAGCGAAAGAGATGTTCTCCAGAAGAACAGGATCTAGTGGTGGATTCGTGAATGCAGTGACAGGCTCGGGTACACCCGCGCCGGTAGCCTCGACGGGGATATCATCGTATTTCTCGAAATTGATTCCAGTATGTTGCTTTGACGGGTCTGAAGGGTCTCCGAAAAGCTCTTTTTCAAGGCGTGTGTTGCGAGATCCGACGACGTGAACACCGTTTCGCCAAACGCCAGCTCCGGACACCTCGCGAGGAAGGCCGTCCCCTCGGCTCTCTCTCGAGGTCCAGCCATTAGTAGAGGGACGACCAGCCCAATCATTCGAAACCGCGCTGCGGGGAGAGCCAAATGCATTACTCCCAAAGCCGCTAGGCTTGCGAGTTTCATTGTGTCCACGCAGCGACTCACAGCCACTGCGAGGCGATGCGCGTGGGTCGTTCCAGCCGGTCCTAAATGAGCGCTTGTGAGCTACGCAGCCTACAACAGGATTGAATACGAACCCATTAGAGGTTGGGGAGGGGGAGGGGGAGGAAGCTGCGCGCTGCACGTTTCTCAAATGGGGTGGAACATAAGTCGATTTCGTCCCGTTGATTCCAAGAGAAGCTGCGGAGGATTGAATGAGGGTCGAACTGCGAATAGGCAATGAAACTGACCAAACTGCGTCTCGATACTTGCGTTACCGTTTACAATTCCATTGGTCATATTAGAAGCGAACGAACTGCGAGTTCTTTTTGCGTGTGATGTGAGTGTACTGGTTGTCGCTGATGGTGGAAGAGGAAAGAAAGCCAGAAACACAAAATCAGCTCGAGAAAATGAGCTGGGAATTGCTGACAAATCGCTTGCCTGTTTCGGAATATCATTTCGACACGTACTTTGCTTTGTCACCCAACTCTGCATCATGGCCCAACCGCAAATCCAGCAGCAGCAAGGCCCGGGCGGCCCCCCGAGCCAGCCAAACCCGATGCAGCGGCCGCCCCAGATGATACCTGCGCCACAGCCAGACCCAGTCATGCAGGCGCGCATCGACGCTGCCTTTCGTCCGGTCGACCTCGCCGTCGGCGGTCCGGGCCACGCGTTTGCGTTCTGCAATAAGCACAAGGCTGAAAAGTGTGACAACTGTAATATAGACTTCACCGCTCTCAACCGTATATCCAAAATTCTCGTCTCCAATCCCACTCTCCGCTGCCCACCCCCTCCGAACGTCGTCCAGCAGAAGCTTTCGCAAGCAGTCACGAACACGAAAGAGGAAGGAAATGTGCGCATCGGTTCGGCATACTTAACAGTATCGCTCATGTCGTAGACAGAACCTTTACAAGCTCAATAAACGCAAGGAGGCACTCGCCAAGTACAATTTTGCGGCAAGCATCGCACTGCAACGCCCGCCTTGGGAGAGCTCGGCGGTCTTTCGAGATGAACTGTCCACCGTTGTCTCCAACAGATCGACAACCTTGCTGGAACTTGGTGATTACCTCGGAGCGCTGGCTGATGCTGAGACTGTCATTGCCATTCGCCGTAACTGGCCAAAGGGTCATTTCAGAAAGGCAAAGGCACTTGTAGCACTCGGACAGCTCGAAGAAGCCATCGAATCGATATCTCTTGGCTTGCAGTTCGAGCCGAACAACACTGTGAGTACTGTTCACAATAACCTGCCCGTTCCTCATCTTTGCACAGGAACTGAACGGTTACATGGCCGAACTTCAAAAGCTCGCCGAAACACGTGGCTCCACGACATCGGCGTCTCAAGATCCAGTGCCTGACGCCCATTCACCAGAGTAGATGGTCCCATACGTCTTGTATTCCTTGTCACTTCCCTTGTATTGTCGTCGACTGCAGATATCAAACTTGGCTTTTTCCCGGCGTTTGTCATCCCGGTTGGCGTAAAAGTGCATGATTATACTGCGGATCTCAAACTATACGTCGATCCGTTATATCACCCAAGTAAGTCGACTCCTGAGCGATTACTGCTGACGCGAAATCAAGGGTGCGGCAACTTGACCTCACCGGCGTTGTAACCAGGGACCCCTCGAGCAAGGTCAAGTGCTCTCTGCTGGAATCGATGAGCCTCGGACCGCGGCCTTCAACCAATATTCTCGGTAAGCTCTTACTGTATTGGAAAGTTGAATCAAATCAAACTTTATCGGAACATTGCGTCCCCCCAGTCCTTGTAATTCGAATAATGATATAAAGGCACCATTTTCCAGGCACCCCATCTGTCATTGACGCAACGGTTTACCACTGGGAGCCTAGCTGAGAGCCAGACCACTAAATCATGCCTCGGTTTGTATCCCGTGATTATAGGCTCAGTCTGGGCGCTGTGTGCAGTTTCCCCGCATCGAATCTCGTCGCGCGGGTCTGTCGAGTCTCAGCGAGACTCCCACTGTCCCCAAACTCGCGGTGAACAACGACTACCGCGCCTAACTCGTCACACTCGCGCCGCGGCAACGTGAGCGTGTTGCGCACACCCGCATCGATCCACCTCATTTTATTTTAGATTCGAATGAACGTGCGACTCTGGAGATTTGGGGTTGTCCCTCCCACAAAAGCACCGAGAGCAGAGTTTCGCATCAAACGGATCAGCGACGCTGCCGGACATAGGAATCATCACATGTCAGGCCTCATTGTCGTGGTGGATTCGGCCTTGTTTAATCCAAACGTTTTGCGGGCGGCGTCTAATCCTGGAACCGTAGTTTGAAAGGCGAGAGGCGAAATGGTATTTAAAGAGTGAGCAGAAGAACCAGTGGAGTCATCGCCAACTCCGACTCGTTTTCCAAGATTCGCTAGTAAGAGAGCTTTGCAGTGACCCCTCCTTTACCACGCTGACGTCGTTCGCAGCGACCTCTACTGAAACTGCAGACATGGGCACTAGTATTGTGCGGTGGCATGCTGTCGTGCCGGCCGTCCGCTGAACTTCGTTTCGCAGGACATCCCAGAGGATGCGCCTCTTGCTGACAAGCAAAGAGAAAAGCCGGCGGGCAAGCCGCAAGCAAACATTGCCAGTGCTTCTGTGAGACGTCCCGGACCTGCCACCACGCGACCAGTGGAGAATGGTCAGACGGCCAGGGGCGTGTAAACGCTTGCAGTGGACGTATGGTGGAGGGGCGTTCCACAGTGAAATAGATGTCCTTCGACGGTGCCACTCGCAAACGACTTTCATGTATCCTTTTTTTTTCTTTCAGGGAAAAAATAAAAATAAAGCTTATCAACTTGATATGCTTGGCGAAAAAAGGGGGGAAGCCAAGACGGTGGCATGAACTTTGCGCCATCCTCTATAAGCCTGAGGTGTGCTGTTGCGACGATGGCATCTAAATCAAGTTGCTAATCACAACGGGACATAGTACTTCGGACGGACGTTCCGGAAAGGCACAGGTGATCTGGTTCATTATCTTTGATATACAGACTTCGTGATGGATAACAGTGAAAATTGCGGCGGTTGCGTCTGGTGACTTGCATGGCCAGGAATCACATGTTGAGAGTAGGCTATGATCCTCGACCATCCAATTTGGCATGCATTCCATGGAAGGTGCGTGATCTCAAAGGTCGCATCAGTAGGCAGTCTGTACGACCATGGCATTCAGACCTCTTCCTCGAGGGATCCACTGCAATATGCATCGACATCGTTTCTGGTCTGTGCGGCGCAGCCGCTTCGAGTACCGCGAAGCAAGTAATCAGACACCAGACAGCATCTTCAATTCGACGAGCCGTCCAACTTACTCAATGGGCTAACATGAACGTTTGAATCGCTCCAACTTGCATTTGAAAAATAAGAACATGTGCGCACTGTTTCAGGTCTAGCTCGGTGGCAGCTCCTTGATCGCTGGGAATGTTCACCTAACAACGTCGAGAACAAGGTACTTGGTCACACACCGCAAACCGGCTGACGAAACGACTGACTTCTGTAATTTCATCGACGGTGCAAGCGCTCCGTTGCAATTTGAAATGCCACTATTGAGATTTCTACATTCATAGACATAAATACCTTGGGAGTGCCGAATCCTGATCAAGAAAACTATGGCCTGCCAAGGAAATAAACCCTACCTCCAGATGGTTCGGCATTCTATGAATGTGGAAGATTGACGCGCGTCAAACCTACCATGTAGAATGGAAGCAGACAGGGTTCGTGGAGAAAAGAAGACCCCTAAACTCAACGTGAATTACTCGTTGCTCCTGCATGACCAACTAGTCAAAGTTAAGTTCTGCAATGACGGAAGTGGCCGGCACGACAGGCCCACTGCCTTCCCAACCTGGCACGGGAGTACGATTTGCCTCCTCCACCCGCAGGAAAAACTCCGATGATAAAACCCCCTCCTTGTTGCCCTCTGTGAGCACGACACCGTTGGCAGAAAGATAGAATTTGATTCCGGAATCAAGAGCCTTCTGAACGTCCACGAATATGAGTATTTCAGATGAGCTCCGCATACCTGTGTTGCACGTAACAATTGCTGGGAAAGGCGATCAAGGGTGTCCTTACCGCTGATAACGCCACTACCTGGAACATTTTGCGCTAGATGAATATGGTTCCGTGTCATTTTCGACAACCCGTAGGTGGCTAGCAGGGTGAAAAGTTTGCGACAAAAGAGAAACGCGGAAGCGAAGTACTCACCTATGAGCTCCCATGCTTGTCGTGTTGTGCCATGGACGGCCATGGGTATCTCAGACGCTGAGAGAATAGGCTGTAGATCGAGTTCAATGATCTGGAACAATGCATTAAGTGTGGAATTCTGGGACGAATGTAGAAGCGATGACCTTCATGGAGTGACCTTGATTAGCGCGTATCCACCACCCGTCTGCACCACTAGATCCGGACGTCTGCAGCTCCAATACAAGATGAAACCGTGACTTTTTGTCGCGTTTCACGATATCTTGTAGATGCGTGAACGCGACATCTCTGAACATGGGATTGGAAAGCTGACAGAGTAAGCATCGATTAAGATTGAGATCGCGCTGAGTTGCAGGCTCACCACGTCGGAAACTTTTGCATATCCATCCTGGCGGATATTCAAACCAGCCTTTTCTGCACCATGGCGAAGTAACCATGAGAGGCTCTTTGAGATCCGTACTTCTCGGGAGTCCCCCGGACGGCCACGTCGTTTAGGAGTTAGCTTCAAGCTTTCTCGCTCTGTAGATTCTTGCGTCATCGTAGTGTGTTGGCCCGATAATTGTCTTCGCCCTACTATCCAGACACGTCTGACCCCGAATGGAGAAAATGGTAGTCGATGTGCCACGGCAGGAGTCAGCTTGCGTTTGCCGAATCGGTGACTAACGTGCAGTACTCGCGTCAGTCCGAGACAGCCTCATAATAATGATTGCCATATCATTTTGATCCAGCCCGCTGTCACGCTGACACAACACCATGAGCCTCCCACATCACTCGAAGTGGGCGGGTTTCAAGAATTACATTTCGCACCGCGAGATTCGACGTTCACTGCCTTCGAGCCCGCAATGGGCCTCTACACCAGAAGAAGAACAGCGTAGTACGTCGATGCACACCATGAAGCAAAGCTGGAGTCACTGGGCTGGTCAAAAAATCAGAAGACACTCCACGGACATTGCTACCGTCGACGAGGTCCACTTAATCCCTGGCTGGGCTACGAAGCGCCCACGAAGGCCCGCGCCAGGCGAGCCTGAGGGCGAGTTATTTAGCTTCACCTCTGTCGTTGCGCTGACAGTTCATTTGACAGATACTTTCGACGTCGAGGTCTATGTCTCTGGGTTCGCAACGTCTCGCCGAACACCTGAAATCCTCACTCGCTCTCAGCGTGCCTTCCTCAAACTTGCCAGAGGTAAGCACTTTTAGCGTCCCGCCTTGCGTGCGCAATACCTTGTTCATCGTCATGATAGGCTTTGCATCCGTACCCAAACTGCAGCCTGTGCTTCGCCCGTCAGATATCGAACTACAACTCGAATTCCCGGAACTACTCCATCTACCACCCCGTCCCAGCGAAATTTCTGATGACTATGAGGTGGAGAGCCTCGAAGCTCACTTCCAGAACAGCGGGAACCATGAGGCGGACGACTTCCCTTTCACATCCCAGCAGGTTGATTCTGTACCCGCCGAATTGGCACGATTGCATGAAAACATGAAGTCGCGACTCAAGCTATTCTGGGCCTCATCACTGCCCTCACGAAGAGTCCAACTCTTCATATTCCTGCAAACTCATGATCCTGGGCACAAGAAAAGTCCTGTCTTCACCCAGGAAATACTAACTGGTCAAGATGGACATTTTTCAGGCATATTTAAGCTGGATTGGACCAAGATCTATGCACATCTCATCAGCTCGCAAAATACATCCGAACAATCGCACGTCGAACTCGAGCTGTCGGTAGAAGCACAGATCATTAACATGGAATCTACCCCAGAGCTCCACGCGACGCCCACAACTACCATCAATATACCCATAACTCACTCGAGCTTACGCGTTATATCCGACATTGACGATACGGTGAAAGTTTCGAAGGTCACCGACGGCGCACGTGCAATTTTCAACCAAGTGTTTGTCAAAGATCTAGAGGATACCGTGATTCCTGAGATGGGGGAGTGGTATGAGGCAATGTGGAAGTGCGGGGTCAGGTTTCACTACGTGGTTCGTCTACAACAAGCTAATGCTCGCCTGCACACTCACTCTTTCGACAGTCGAACGGTCCCTTCGAGCTCTTTCCGGTGATAAATCAATTTATCAGCGTTTCTAAACTCCCTCGTGGTTCAATTCGTCTGCGTTCTTACGCGGGGCGATCACTCTTCAACGGTATTTTAACAGCCCCCGGAGCGAGGAAAAGGGGGAACGTCGTCGAAGTGTTGGACCAGTTTCCCGAAGCCCGATTTCTCCTCATCGGAGACTCGGGAGAACAAGACCTTGAGGTGTATTCTTCGTTGGCTGCTGAGCGGCCGACTCAGATTGTTGGCGTATTCATACGGGATGTATGGGCC
Organism: Strobilomyces dryophilus; assembly: GCA_038089955.1. Lineage (NCBI taxonomy): Eukaryota > Fungi > Basidiomycota > Agaricomycetes > Boletales > Boletaceae > Strobilomyces > Strobilomyces dryophilus. The sequence continues at coordinate 44,088 of JBBPLT010000019.1, read as the reverse complement.
GTTGGTCTCGAGGATCCAACGGGGATGATGATAAACGTCGGATTAACTAATTCGTCGATGAAGCTGAAGTCTAGAGGCACTGTGCCTTTCCCGAGCAATGCATCGTCACGTATGACGCCGAAGCGGGCAGCTTCGGACACAGATGTTTCCTCCGCACACCCTGGCGCTATCCGCATTCCTCGGCCAACCAAAAAGGGGAGTCTTCCCCCCGCCTCACATTCGCTCGAGCCATCCCCCGAATTCAACCCTCTCTCACGCCTGTCGGAGGACTCGCTGAGTTCCGCCACCTCTTCGGGCTCTTCCGCGTCCCTCTCGCCACGCTTGGTGCGACCCATCACGGAAGGAGAGAAAAGGCGGTTGGATTTGCAAAACCGGGTAAACAAAGCGCGGTCGATAATGCCGCTGCATATCGTGTTGAGAGTATTCGAGGACCCAAAGGAATGCGTGGAGGCCGTGCAGATCGCTCGACTCCAGGAGGGCTTGCGGTAGTCCTTTCGTGGGGGTGGCGCGCGGGGCTTCGGTTCTACCGGCCCTGCACGTGTTGGGCATTGTACGACCAATGTAGGACGATTAATATATTTAAGTTGTGTGTTTTGCGGTTGCTGATTAGGTTTCTGTTGGTTCGCCCCTGCCACCTGGCGGTGCCAACAACTGTTTCCGAGCCGATCGTTCAGCTGCATGCCTCGTGCAAGGGTGCGCGTAGAACACGACTCCGAGACCCACGGCGCAGTACAGGGCATAATTCATCTTTCTTATCGTCCAACGCGTTCTCGAGATACGCTGGCAAACAATCAGAGTTATCTCGTTGGTACTCTACACATATCAGCGGTCACCAATAAATAATGTTAAGGCTACAAGGTGGTAGAAGTCGAAATGATGGGGCTGCATGCGAGTGCGCTAGTTGGTGCCTTGCCCACCATCGCCTCCGTTACAATTTCCAACTTTCGTGCTGCCATTCTTCACCTGTGTTTGTTCTGCTTTACCCCAGTAGGGTTGCTTAATCCCGGCTTTACGGGGGGAGGTGTTGCAGAAGACCTAATGAACTGTGAGTCTTCGCAGGGGTAGGTATCACTGGGTGCTCGCCTTTGCGTCACGCATGATCGTTGCTGAGATGAAGAGCTGGTGGGGTGGGTGTTCTGCTTTCTGCATGTTGTGTCGGCGAGTTCGCCGACGTTGAGAACGAGAATCGAGCTCACCAGCTAGGTCTTTGCAGTGAGTGATTCGTTGGTTGACTTGTCACCTCTCGATGATACGGAATCCCCTTTATACATGGAGCCTCGCCGGTGTAAAGTGAAGTGCACCTCCTTGGTACTCGGGAATCTCGTGACCACGAGGGAAATCGTCAAGGACCCTGCACTCCACTACCAGACAGATGCCTGGTGATCAATCAACGCACTGAAACCCCTTGTTCTCGGCGGGGCGGGGTGCCGTGGTGCATTGGAGAAATGAAACCCTCAGCCCTCGAAGCTGTGGTCATTCACATAATGCTTCAAGGCCCCTGTAGTGAGTGTCATGAATGAAGCCTATTCCTGATGTATTCCAAGTAGTTACGCACCGATATTGCCGTGAGTCTGCGCGTGAACGTGACTTTCTGTTGGGTCCCGCGAGACTCGACCTGGATCCGACAAGGCTTTAAGCAAAGCCCCTAATTGATCGCGGCCACGATCATCGATCCATTGAATCCTCACGTATACTGTGAGACTTTGATGACACGGCATCGCGTGAACTAGAATCTGGGTGCGAAGTGGCTGCGAGAACAGCTTCATGATCGATGATGGTTAGCCGCACCGCCAAAGATGGGGATACCCGACCCGGCAGTTCGAAACGCCGAGCGGACAGAAAAATGTCCATTCACGGTATCACCTAAAGAACAAGGAGGCTGACCAAATGATGGTAGCAGCCACTGGCGCGTGGTGATATCGCGTCGCAATATGATCCCAGAGTCTGCGAGGTGCGATATTCCCGGATCAAAGATTGAACAAGATTGGTTCTGCGCGTCGTGCAAGCGGATTTTACCGCCTGCTCCAACGTCAGGGTTCAAAAAATCAAGAAAAGAAGGAATTGGTATTCATTTATGAGTCGGACATGGTGGTGTGCCGTTCAATAGCAGGATTAAGGGTTTCAGCCTACAACCTGCGAAAGCAACAGTGAACGCTCAATGGCCAGTGGTTCTAGTCTCTTTGGATGTACCGCCATACCTTGTAGTGTCCCGGAACAAAATATACGCCCGATCAAGACCGAAATTCGCATTATCATGAATGGCTCTCTGCCACCAGATCGTATGCAACTGTTGTTGGACAGTTTTGAGACAAAGCCAGGGACGCTCGTGGCAGGAGGACCGCAAAAATCATCGCCTGACACCGACCCCACCAGTGAGGATGAGTCTTTGTGGGATAATGATGGGGATTATTCCGTGACCACGAGGAGGCTAGGGAGAGATTGGCATAGCCAAATCCATAGCTTTCTTTTCGAATGATGACTGCCGCCGCGCTACTAATGATTGTTAAAGAAGAAAACTATCGCGAAGCGAAGCTAAAAATTCCAGGAATATGATGACTCTCCTATACCAGGAATTAAACTCGACTCACCCTTGATATCGGCATCTCGGCCGAGTGTAGCTTGTTCTCCTCAAGTACAACAACCCTGTCCTCATCTGGGACCGCTGCAAGTTTTGAGACGAACCATCATCAAAGAGCGCACCACAGCCGTGCAAGTCGCAGCGGGGACAGGTACATAGGTACTGGAACCGCTAATCATGCATTATGGTAATTTGAGGACTGACGGTGTTCTTTCGCCACTTGAGTGCCAGGCCGTCTGCTATGGATCACATCGAAAATCGACAGACGCCAACAGCAGGGAAGCCGATGGTCTACCTGGCAACCGTGCATCACGCGTCATCGCCTGCTGCGACTCAAGATATACATAGATAGTTCAAGTGGAAAAGAGTGATGACGGGTGACAGTGACGGTGACACCTATTTCAATGTGACGCGATGTCACGTCCTTTATAACACGCGCAACGACCAGCCTGGGTTCCCGTCCTCGCCACATCCACGACGGCTTTTTGAAGCAACAACGAGGTCAGTCCTGGTACGCAATAGGCGAGTTTCGACAAATTCTGAATCGTGGCTCGGCCGCCCGGCGTCATGTTAGTTATAACCACCTACCGATGAATACCACAAGGGGTTCGCGTCGCAATAATGCACAGCGCCGCCAGCCACTGTCCATATCTGGCCCTTCACCTTTACCCAGCCAGCGAAGGCGCAGGTCCACGTCACCCGTCACTCAACCAGCTCATGAGCGGCGCCCATCCCCCTTGACGCGCAAACCCGACATCCCTCACACTGAGCAGAACAAACGGAAGAAACCTGGAAACCTGTCTCTCTCCTCCTCGACCTCGAGATCCTTTCTCGTCGCCGTTGACGATGTTACCTCTGACCGTGGACGCAAGTCCAAGGTAAAACCCCGTTCCCATCATCGCCATCTACCGGAGAACGTTCCTCACGCGAGTATGTCTCGTGCACCAGAGGCACATGCAACCATTTTGAAGAGGGAGAGATCGAAATCGCGCGATTCATTTAAGCTGCCATCCAAGGGTACCACTTCTGATGCCGAAGGATCGGGGAGAGAGGCGCACGGAACTACTGACGCGCACACTGATTATTCTGGTCCCCTTGCGGCTGCCGAGTTTGCGAAGTTGAAGAGGGAGCTAGATTCCTGGAAAAAGGTACGCATATACTCTGCTCAAGCTACTTCTATGTCGCCCACCTCCGTCCCTAGTTGGCTCACGAAAACAAGAAAACGATCAAGAAACAGAGCAAGGTGTTGTAATTTCTACTTTTTTGGTTTCACGAGCGACGCCAATGCAATCCAGGTTATCGAGGAATTGAAGCAACAGGATAATACCTGGAGGCAGGTGCGAAACTTGAAAATTCTTTTCTGCTGATCTAACTTGACACGTTTAGAAGCTAAAAGAGTCCGAATCTCATTTCTCCAAGCTACAAAGCAAGACTAAGAAATCAGAAGAGGTACGTTGGCGAAGGCTTCGGATTCATTTGCCTTCTGAACCGCGTGGTCTTAGGCTATTACAACTGTGGAAAGCAATTCACAATGTCAGATTTGCATGGAGTTGCTCTATCGGCCGTATGCGTGCGTTTTGTATTGTCATTCTTTGTCCGTTTCTCAACATCAACAGTCTTTCGCCCTGTGGCCACATCCTATGTGTCGCATGCCTTCAAGAATGGTTTCGCAAGGCACCCGTCGTTGATGATGACATGCACGATGACAGTGATCCTGATTACTTGCTACGGCGACGGAAGACGTGTCCATGCTGTCGTACCAATGTACGACACCGCCCAATACCTGTCTTTATGATCAAAGCCATCGTGGCTGCCGTCGCGAAAGCCAAAGGCTCCCAGGCTGGGGCAGTGCCAGGTCGTGACCAGGCTTCCAACGACTCTGACCCGTGGGAAGGTCTCTTTCCCGAAGATGACGAAGAAATCGATGATTACGGCGCGACCGACGACGAGGATGAAGACGAAGACGAAGAAGCAGATGAAGACGACGAAGACTCTAGCTGGTATGACGAGGTATTCAGTTATGGCACCGGGAGCGAGGACGAACGGTACCAGGGAGACTATGTATACCCTCACTGGGAGCCTCCCACCGTCGTTATCGATGAGGACGACTATCTCTTCGACCAGCTCGATGAGAGCGATCTCGACTGTCTTCGCCGTGGGGTCACAATTGGAATGCTCCAGGAGTATGAGGTGGAGTATAGGCATAGCGAAGGTCTTATCGCTCGCGACGAGGCATACAATCGCATCTATCTTGGATGGAATATCCGCCTCAGCTCTGACGATGAAAACGGGGACATATACATGCAGTATATCGCAGATGACATGTTGGCGCGACCAGGGAGGTGGAGCATCGTCGAAGAAGATGATGATGGAAGCTTCGAGGCTCATCTCTTGGTCCCAGAGGAGGAAGTCTGTGAGTACCAGGATACAGACTCGGACAACTACATGGAGGTAGATGATCTGGACTGAAGTTCGCTCTTCGCACGCTGTTCACAGCTATTCTCCTACTTCCTTTATGGCGATGGGGTTAGATGTACTTGTAGACCAATTTTGAAATGTAGCTTTTAGCCATCAACGCGTCATGATGGGGCCAAGGTAGATAACCAATATTTGATCTACTATCCGATTTCCAACATGCGTGCAGTCGACAGAGAGCGAGTGGTGACACCGGTGACTGGTCGACAGCGAAACATTCGTAACGCTTTGCTTGACGGGGACACTTAACCGGCTGGCAATTTATGTAATCAATACCGTTGCGTGCATCCACTGCGTCGCTGGCGATGGCGGGCCGTCGAGGACAGCGAGCTTCAACCCTGAATATAGATCTGTTGGGACATTCGAGGCCGTCAGTGAGGCTGCAAGGGCACATGAGGTGAGCAAATGCGCTAACTTCGGTTCAAACGAGCTAATGTGAATGACCAAGTCAACGACGTTCACAAGACCTTCCCGACAGGCTCGCCATGGCTCGCGACGCCTAAACGAGGTTCAAGAAAATGGCTTATGCTGAACCCGGTGTCGGAGTGCGCAAGCGTGCGCGCCGCCGACCACGCACTAACGCGCTACCCGACCGTATGGCATGCGGTACCGGACGCCATCCCATACGACGTACATACAGCCGATAATTTTTCCTTGATACGCGCTTTCTCGGATACGATACATTCTACCGTCCCTAAGTTGTCCTTCTACTTCCTCTTTTTAGTTAGCTTGTGTTTGCGAGCTTTTGAACGCACCGTTTTGTAGTCGCCACCTCAATCCGCATGCGACTGAGGGTTCGTCATAGCCTTGCAATATCCGGGTATTTAAGTTTATGTATTCGAGATCAGCGGAAAGCGCCCTCGTGCGGGCTCAAAACTTCAAATCGCACCGATGTTGCCGGCTATCTCGATTACGAGGGTGAGAAAGGGGATCAAATGGGTGGGTGGTTATGTCGATTTTGAAAGTCAATTCACTCGGGAATTGCTGCCTAGCAGCACAAACCTTGATTGTTAGTTGTAAACAGACATGTTCTATTGATCAAGTTGCTAATACACATAGTGTAGCTATGTGAGTAGAACAACCAAAAGTAAAGAAGGTATTTCTTAAAAGTGCAGTCCCGTCCGGACCGAGAATGCAAGAGATCCAGCAACACGAAACTGATAGCAACCAGTTGTATGTGGTTGCGTCAACGGTTGCAACCGGTCTATATGACTGGGTGTGACCAGTCGGAGGGAGGGAGTCGGGGACAAGGACGGCGGCGACATGACACGCCCACGCCCCTTTTCTCGTCTCGCGACGATCCGACATACACACTTCCCTGTCCTCCCCTCTATCGGCGGCTTGCCTCATAGACGGTCTGGTTACCAGACTAGTCCTCCCCCCCTTCTCACAACGGTGACACCTCCCTCGCCAGGCCCTTTCCTTCACCGCGACGATGACGGTGACGCCAAGTATACGTCAGATCATTCCGGCTCACTCTCCGTCCATCCTCCTCTCTCCCAAGTGGTTAGCGGACAGAGCGACGTCCGAAGAGCCCGCACTTCGTGGGAGTCGGGGTTATTTGCTCATTGTGATGTGTATTAAATCTAGGTAACCGTCATATCATATGGAGTCTCGAACGTCCGGACTTCCATAATATCACACCATTCTCGGCGAGATGGCTCGCTCTGCGCACGACAGGCAAAGGATGTAGTGTAAATCAAAGGAATCAACGTTGGACAACCAGCAGGTAAAGAGCGTGGTCAGAAACGAGTGACACGGTCCCATACAAAATAAAGTAATTGCGCAATGGTATGATATTAAATAAATAGTGAACATCCAGATGCGCTCGCTCGGGACGACCATCTTTTGCGCGCTAACGTCTCATTCAAGCCAGGCCTTCATGTACGCGAGGCCCGCCAGTTGAACTGCTAGGATCGTCTCGTCGATGAGACCATACTTAGCGAATAAGTCAGAGGCGTGATACCCATTGCTGACATGGATGGGCTGCATAGGGGTGCTAGCCTTGTCGATACCGGACGCAGAGACGGTAGACTCGCGCCAAGGATCGCCTGTAACGATCGATCGTGTGCATGAGCGAAGACGGAACACGAGTTGGGAATACGCACGGTGAGCGTTAGCGAAGAAGAGCCTATCCACGGTGAGGTTCCAGCCATGATACTTTTTGTTCAGCTGAGCTGTGGCCGGCGGGGTTGGCGACGAGAACTTGTCCGGGAATATATTGGCACATATTCTCTACCATCCACCAAGAGAATGTAGTGAGAGCTCGGCGACAAGCAAGTCATACACAGACCTCTTTGTATATGGGTTGCAGGATCTGGCTCACTAGACCCTCTGGTTGACCCTTGGGAGGACCATTTTGGATGCCTCCAAGCTGGTTACATGTCAACCATAGCCACGAACGGTCCGGATTGTTCACAGTGAAATCAGAATAGAACGGTAAGCTGGTGTCGTACGACCCAAGGCACGTCCTGCGCGCGGCATCCATCCCTCCGTTAGCCAGTATGTGGCCTATACAAATCGGGAGACTCACTCTGCGTCGCTGTTGTCGCATTCTGCAACCAGTAATGTCACATTCTGTCACATTTACCACTAGACGACGCACCATATGCATAGTAGGTGTTATTCCAAAACGATGCCCACGCGTTCATGGCATGCTCTAAACCCCAGCCGGCTGCGGATGCACTGACGTTGTTCTTTACTTCCAGCGCATCGCAGAAGCGGAAGAACATGGCATCCGAGCTGGACGAAGGCGTCAACGCGCCCCAGTCCTGTATATTCGATTTCACTGCGTCGAAATTCGTTAGCGTCGAGGTATTTCCACAAGAATAAACTCAGCGCATACAAGCGTAAGCAAAGTCATCGATATGAGAGAGATTGCCAAGCCCAAAGGTTTCCTTCATACGCTGCATGGCAGTTGTATCATTCTTGGCATATATCTCATCGAGATATGCAATGACCGCCCGAACGTCAGAAGAACAGTTCTGAGGCATATATTCAAGAATTGGCGTGTAGTATTGGTAAAAGTCACTGCAGAGCGAGGGAATCAGACAAGGAATCAGCAACATGAGAAACGAATACACGCGTTATGGATTCCACTATGGCGGATGATGTGTAACCCGCATGGAAGACGCCAGGCTTACTGTTCGCTGTGAATCACTGAACGTTGTAATCTACAGGGAAGACTTACTCCACCATCGTCCAACTCGTCAGAGCACCTATGGCCCCTCTGCTTCAGTTCGCTTGACCACGGTTCATAACGCTCACCTCCATAACTTCCTCCAACCAGGATCCATGGCGTAGTGTCGGGCTTCACCATATCACCTCCCGGCATAGGCAAGTTTACATTCTGTGCAAAGTAGGCGAGGTCATCGATGGCTTGTTGGACGGTTAGCACTTCAAGACTCTGTGAGGTGAGATTGGAGTAAGGGTTGGAGTACCCGAAGAAACGATGCTCAAGGAGGACCGTCGCTCCACATTGCTGCTGAGCAATCATGCCATTGATGGTTGCATTGGTGAGGTAAACTGTATAACCTGCCGAAGCGTCGGAAGGTCGCATCCCACCGAGTCTCTGAGACGAATACCTTCAGCGTTGTTCTCTCCTGGCGTCATTAACACAATGGGTCCGCCTGGACATTTTTATAAATTTGCAACTTCGAAAATAGAGTGAAGACGAGGGATATACCAGGTTTGTAGTATGTCCAGTCTGACCAGTACCGCTGCTGAAAGGTACCGAGACTGCGGTCATTATGGTCTATCAGCTGATCGAAGTAGTAAATGACTGATGTGTTCGTCGTCGTAGAGGCCCGGTCCTCAAGCAAGGAAGTTCGGGGGTGGAGCCTTCTGGCTTTTGGAATGATCGCATCCGCAAAGGAAAGACAAAGCAACGCCGCTAATGCGACGGCGAGCAGCATCTCCACAAGGAAGTCGAGAGTCTTGTAGGGACGGGTTATAAGACGGTTCCATTCTCTTTGATACCCGGGCCTTAAGCTTTATGCGAAGACCCTTGCGGGAATCAGGCGACTTGCCGTCGGCAACCTACTGCTTTCGGCCATTTGGCCGTTCATCTGATATGCTCATCTAGCGAACGAAAAAGGAATAGCCTTCGCTTAGAGCTTGGCGAGCCGCCTAGCCAATGACAAATACTCAGTTGCGAGAGTGGCATCAGTCGACTCCCTCCTAACGCATACCCAACATAATGCATACTGTCCGAGGTTGGAATGCGGGGGTTTCATAAGGGATAACGCATTCATTTTCGATCATCCAAAATGCATAAGTACTTAACCCTAACCCTGGTGGAAAAGTAGCCAAATATGGAAAATAAATTATATAATTTCATTGTTGGCCATGGCAACACTGAGCCGAACCACCAACTTTCTGCGCTGCTGCCGTTATGAAACCGCCGCTGGACCTTCTTAAAAAGGGCTTAAAAAAAGCTACGTGGTCAGATTCAAGGAGAAGCTTACAGCAGATCTGAAGGCTGGTTGATTTGGAGGCCACTGGAGGAGCCCTCCAGCGCTCAAACTGCATGAGTCTTGCAGAACTTCTCAACCCAGCAAAGACACACAATGTCTTCGAGGTGGCAGACGAGGACATCTATGAAGCGGTGACAGAAGCTGTCCTGGTCCTGCACAATCTCTCAACTTCGTAGACACAGGCATAAGTAGGGTAACAACTGATGCGTGTCATGTAAAATCACGAAAGTTGTGTTTATTATGCAGTGCCGAAGTGAGGGTGAGGGTTGGATAGTACTGTACCATTTCGACGTCGCAGGTGACGAGGGCTCCGGTCGGCTGGGGCGCGTGACAACACGCCGGTACTTACACAGGCGGACTTTGAACCTCGGCTGGCCGAATTTTGCCGAGAGTTCACAGAAATCAGTGCGCCAAAACAAAGTAAAAATTTTGCCCCTAATTGACAAGTCCTTAGCTATATGAATGCATCCTCCTGACCAGGGCCTTGAAGAGGGCTGGTGGACCCACAAACGGCAGGATGGTGATGAACTCATGACCATCAAGAAGTTCACCAAGAACCCATTGCTGACGTGCCTTGTAAACAGAAAAGGCCTCAAGTGGCTCGTCATGGTCAACGTAAAAATTGGTGAAAACAGAAGAGATCTTCTAGGAACTGTATGAAAGTATGAAACATGCAAAGGCATGTATCAAAGGGCACCCGCTGTGGTATCCAACGAGTTCAGAAGCCTGGGTCGGCTGTCCACGGCTGATCGCTTCACGATCTCACTAGTCTCTCGAAAGTGCTTGCAGAGACTCCTTATGGTCCTGGGACGAATTCCTGTATATTCAGCAATTTGTGTGTCTCCTCTGCTTTGGAGACGTGTCGGCGCATCGTTGGAGTACACAGATTCAAATTCCGACTCCGCCTGTGTGTGTATTTTTATATGAAAATTGCTGTAAAGTTCGTCACAGCAAGTAAATATGTACTACTGGTATCATTGTGTGTTGCAAAATCTGGGCCACCATTTGCAAATGCACGGGTATCTACTACTATGAAAGTACATGTAAAAACTACAATGTTGCACCTGATCGTGTACCCAGCAAGTTTCAACAAAAAAAACTCATGAAATAAAGCTGATGGAGATGCCAGAGAATGCCGCTGTTGAAGGTCATATGTACAGAGAGTTGCAAAATTTCCCATTCGCACGCGAACAAGAGTGTCACATCGTGTCACACGGCTAATTCAATATCCGACATGCCGATGCCGTACGGCCGTACCGACCAACTGCGTCGCTTGTGCCATTGTCGTAGCGCCTCTGCCAGGAATGTCACGCTTCAAAGCTTCACACTTGACTGACTCGAGGAGCTGCACGGTCCATCATACAGCCACGACCGCCTCAACAACATGACAAGTAGTTAGGTGGTGTAATGCATCTATAGGTTTTTTTCAGACTCCTTTTGCATTTGAAGTGTTGCCCTGGCCCTACTTGTCAAAAATGCTCACCCAGAGACGAGTACATTGAACTTGGCCGAAAATCGTGGTGTTGTGTGAAATGGATGCAGTTTTGCAACTCCCGGTCATTTTGCAACACCGGTAGTACAATGATAGTACATAGCTGTCGTCTCAAGCTCAGTTCGGGTCAGGCACTTTCAGATAAAATGAGAGGCTAAACCACCAGTATCATTTTAGGCGACCATTAGGGTCTAGATACGTTCAGCGGGTCCCGCCGAGTCGCCGTGCTGAACGCAACACTACTACTAGGCAAGGTGCAAATACTTGGTCTTCCTTCCGTTATTGCCCGTCGACGGTCGCCGTATCATTCGTGACTACGGTAACTCGTGAGCCTGTCATGCTTACCCGGCACGTATCTAATGAACCTGCACCATCTTAGTATGTTATTGGCATCGACATGCAGATAGTATCGCATGAGATGTGGTAGATTTGGAGTGGCGTCTTCATCTCTTATCTTTCTCGGAAAATATCGATGCCGAGATAATGTGTATTTAAGGCTAAAATTACTCCAGTGTAAACGCCACCCTGCCGCGCAACTTCTCTCTATGCAAAGCATACTCAACCTTCTTCGGCCGTCGACTTGGGCTCTTGAACCAGAAGAGACCACGTTTGCTGCACATGGGTGGAGCAATAAAGATATGGACCCGGTTCCTCCTCGCTTGAGGACCTGGACGTAAGTTGTGTTTCTCTGCGTCGTCAGCCGATTTTATCCTTATTATAGGACCTGGAACTATGTACGTGCTCCGTACCTCGACATCCCATGACCGTCTCATACACCTTCGAGGTATGTTACTGGCTATCGGACGCTACGAATCTCGCAGTCTGGGAACTGGCCAGTTCCATGTTGGCGGTCGGCCTATCCTGGTGCATTTCCTCGTTTTGTCGGTCACTTCGGAAACGCTGAAATGCTGGTAGGCGTCAAGCCCTGGCGTGCATCGCAGCGGGATATATCATCATTTCGTTGGTCGTCGTACTGAACGGAACTATTGGTGCCCGGCTTCATGTCTCGTTTCCGGTCTTGAACAGATCGTCTTTTGGTTTCTGGTTTAGCTATTTTACTGTTTTTAGTCGCGTCATCCTCTCCATGTTCTGGTTCAGTATTCAAGTGAGCCAGTTCATTATCACGTCATGCTGAATAGTCTCAGCGACGATTTCTCCTAGTCATATAATGGGTCACAGTGTATATACCAGGTGAGGTCACGCGCCATGCCGAACGTCACTTTCGTGTCGAATGACTCGCATCCTTTCAAGATGATAAAGGCAATTTGGCCATCCATTGCAAGAATGCCAAACCATCTATCTCCAAAGGCAAGCATCACGAGTTCAGGTAACGTCGACGAAGTGCGTAAATCGACCCCCTCACGTTTCCTCAGGCCTCCTTTGCTACTTCATCTATTGGCTGATTCAGCTGCCCTTCATGATCATCTCCCCACACAAAGTGAGGTGGCTATTCCTCGTCAAAGGGGTGGTAGTTCCAATAGTATGGATAGCGATGGTCATTTGGGCGTTTCTCCGAGTTCCACCATCCAGTGGGCTTTTCGCCGGGCATGCAACCATAACTGGGACCCGGCTCTCCTGGAACTGGCTGAGTGCGATGAACAGCGCGCTCGGTATCTATGCCAGTCTATCCGTCAACATCCCCGACTTTACTGTGAGCAAGGTTCCCGTCTCCAGTAGTGTGCATGATTTGAATGAAGGGACAGCGTTATGCGAAAGACGAAAAAGCGTAATCGATCTCACTTGTGTAGTGATTTGCCCCTGACAAAGCGTCTGAAAGTCAATACATCCAGCCCTTGATCATTCCAGTCGCGTTCGTCCTATGTAGCTTCGCTGGTATCGCCGTCACGAGCGCAGGGATCCGACTGTACGGGGAAGTCCTGTGGGACCCCTTGCTCCTCATCGATAAGTGGGACAACCGCGCTGCTGCCTTCTTTGCCTCATTCGCGTTCGCTCTCGCGACGGTCGGAACGAACATTAGCGCGAATTCACTCGGCGCCGGGAACGATATGACAGTTTTATTGCCCAAGGTAAGTTGCCAGGTAAACGTGGACGGCCGTCGGCGCTTAACGAGATTCACAGTACATCAATATTAGACGTGGACAAATCATTTGCGCTGTCATCGGAGGCTGGGCTCTGTGTCCCTGGGAGATCCTGGACAAGTAAGATCGCCATCTGCGGAGGACATCCCCAAACTGATGATATCATGAACCAGTGCCCAAGGGTTCTTGAGCTTCATGAACGGATATACGATTTTCTTGGGCCCATTTGCAGGAATCATGATCACAGACGTATGTACTATTCCACGGACTCGGGACGAACGCTGTAGGACGATTGTTCCAACAGTTTTGGTTGGTACACAGAGGCAAGGTAGATGTTCCTGCGATGTACGATCCAGACGGCCGATACAGGTACACCGGGGGATTCGTTAGTTCCGCTCCTTTTCCCGCGTTGATGCATGACTAACGCGTCCGAAGAACTGGCGAGCAGTCCTCGCGATACTTGTCACCGTCGTGCCGACGTTCCCAGGTCTTGTTAATTCGATCAATCCGGCTGTCGACGTAGGATATGCCAGTCGCTTGTTTGATGTGGCTTGGATGTATGGCGTGAGTCCCGTTCAGAGTCGCCTGCAACACTTTAACTGCTGACGTCCCTATGCTCCCCAGTTCGTGGTATCGAGCTTGGTGTACTACGTCACCTCGGCGGTGTTCCCTGCACAGAAGACGTTTGTGGAGGAGCTGATTTCGGCAGACGACGCTGGGGTGAATAATGACTATGGGTGTGACAACAAGTCACCAACGGGTACTAAGCAGGACGTCGGCGTCGAGGTTCAGTAGACTTGTAGACAGCCTAGTCGTCGCCCCTGAATATGCCAGCTTGGGATGACGCCGTCATTTGTGGTTGTTTGCACGCCGACAGAGTAAGCTGTGACCTACTGGCCAACGTCGACCTGCCTTTCTTTCTCTTCCCCGCCGTGCCGCTGGCCCTTCTCCATTGACTTGGCAGAATCAGCGACACCAACCCTCGCCTCGACGCCATCGATCTCGGTCCCCGAAGCCAGCAGCACGCCCTCGACCGACCACGCATGCAAGAAGCCGAAGAGCAAGGTCAGTGAAAACTCTGCCGTCCCGCCCATACTGCTCGCTCACGACGCCCGAAGATACTTGTCGAATATGCAGCGCTCCGGGTGAACCCGGCCAGCCTCTCTTTCATCCCTGTAAATGTTCTGGCACGATCCGGTACATCCATCAGGACTGGTCCGTTGATTTCTCTTCCTCTCTTCCACTTATCTCACGCGCTCCGCAGTTTAACGACATGGCTGTCGCACAGCAAGAAGAAAACCTGCGACGTCTGCAAACATCCCTACTCTTTCACGAAAGGTGCGCTCGGCCCTCCAAAGTCCACCGTCTGGGTATCTGACCCCAGCAAAAAGTTTACGCTCCCGATATGCCCAATTCGTTACCTCCTTTATTACTCATCCGCCGACTCGCGCAACAAGCCTTCTTTGTTACTCTTTTCAGCGTTCGGGCCATCTTGGTTGCGACCGTCTGGCTCGCACTACTCCCTTGGATCACCATCTGGACGTGGAGAGTTTATTTCACGATGGGGGAGTCGACGTGCGTTTCTTTCGTGCTTCCATTATCCCGACACACTGAAAACCGTCCAGCGCGTGGTGGATTAGCGGTCGTGAGAGGCCCGCGAGTGTCCGACTCATCGGGTTCGTCCAATCATTGGCAGCAAGCAACGAGACCGTCTCCCCGTTCAAGAACGCGACGTTTCTATATCAATTCACGTCTCGTGCATTTTGGCAGTCCTTGTCGTCGGACATATTCGCCGGTCAAATAATCGCATCATTAATAGTCCTGATCTTTGTAGCTGTCTTCCTTCTCCGTGAATGGATATCGCAGAATGCGCGACCGGGAGTCTTCGAAGAAGATGAAGTCGTCGCTCTTCCACCTCAGGATCCTGTCATTAACCCTGCCCCAGCACATCAGGCTTTACAAGATATGAATGGCCGTCCACTTCTACCCCAAAGACAAGGACTCGAAGTCGATGTCGAAGCGCGTCGTCAGGCGAGGCTTTGGCGTCCGCTTCGTCCCATTCCACCAAACCCTCACTTTGAAGCCCTTCCACGACACCGTGAAGATCTAGGACGTGCCGAGCTTCTGCGCGACCCCATGCTCCGACCACTGGGCCCTCCCGTTGACCCTTTCTTTGTCCCGCAGTTCCCAGCAGGTCTTCCGCCGGAAAACCATGATATGTCACCGGCTGACGTCGATAAAGGCAAGGAAAAAGAATATCTTATCGCGGACCCTGAACCAGTCGCGTCGGACGTGCTCAGCCAAGTCGACCAGGACTACGAAATTGGTGGACCCATTCCTGAGGCAGGACCCTCCGCACACAGCACTTCGGACGTCGTGCCATCATCACCATTTAGTGGATCGGCTTCGGGTCGATCACCTGCGTTAGAATCAAACCCTTTCGAGTTTACGTTCAAACTTCCCCCGGGCAGGAGCGCAGAGGAAGACATTCGAGAGCCAGTCCCTGAGACGCCACCGCGTTCCTTGGTGGCCTTACAGACGGCGATGATGACGGGTTCCCCGATTCCAGAGGAAGAACCCCATCGTCGATCGATCGTGTTTCCACCTGATCTGCCAACTCGGATTCCGACCCCGACCGCTGAAGCTGAAACCGTTTTTAAACCTGCATCCGCGTCGTCATCTCCGACTTCGTCGGACTTCAGTTTCACGCATCTTCGTGTATCGAGCAGCTCGTTCGCCCTGGAGGATCATGCGGGTCCTAGTACTCTTCTTCGTTCGATGTCCTCGGAGCACCTCACGTCGGAAAGTATCTGCCCGCAAGAAATGTCAGCAATGGACTCATTTAGTATGCTTGGAGGCGTCAGGGACAGCAAAAAAAGGGCGAGGGACGAGATGGAGGAAGAATTTGAGCATTATTTCCATGATCCTGAGCCTCCGCTCGATCCTGTTGATGCCAGCGGTGATCGGATGGATGCACCACGTGAAGTGGCACGTCGTAGGCTCGACCACGATCAAGTCGCAGACGCCGAGGAACAACCACCACTAGAGGTCCCTGACGATGACGATGATTCAGAGGATGATGGGGCCCCGGAGCGTATATTCTGGGATGCGGACGTGGACGATGAAGATGACGAGGAGGAAGCCATCGATATCGGAGATTTCCACATTCCTAACAGAGCTGGTGTACAGCCACCACCACAGCCTCAAGGCCCTGCTGAGCAGCTGAACGACGCTGTGGACGATTTGGAGGCCGGTGTTGAAGATGATATGGAAGGCGCACTTGAAGGTAAGCTGAAAGTTCACAGTTAAATCCCAGAAGCTCAATTTACGGCAGCAATCGGGCTCCGAGGCCCAATATTTGGCGTCGTACAGAATGTCAGTTTAATTAACTCATGTTATCCTCACTTTCCACTGATGTGTTTTAGGTGATCTTAATGATCTTTGTTTTGGATACTGCTATCGGTTTTGGAGTATGGCTTCCATTCACCCTCGGGAAAACAGCTGCTCTCTTATCAGTGAGCCACAACAACCAATACTTAGTCCTTACTAACTTGTTTCTGTCTCAGCTGGATCCACAAAGAACACTATACATCCTCCATTTACCTATCCGAGGAATGCGCATTGTCACAGATCCTTTTGTGGATTTTTTCACCCTCCTTCTCGGTCGCTTCCTTTTCCCCTTCTTTTACAAGACATCAAGATTCCTCCTGTCGAATGTGCTTGGATTTGTAACTCTCTTCTCAGGAAACATTGTGCCACAGGCGGTACCTTCTCCGCAATCGCACGATACGACTTCATGGATGGTACGTTATACTTATTTCCAATGATCATTTTTTCACGAGTAGTCTATAGACCTCGAAAGGATTAGAATTGTCTGCTGTAGCATCACTGTGGTTGCAGTCACCGCCTCGAGAACATCAACTTCACGTTTCGCAGAAAATCAACGACTTTTTTGAGAGCAATTCGACCATTGCACAGTTCCTGGAGCCCCGTTTTGCTTACGTTGGTCGAGAAGTCAGACTCTTCACCAATCACTTCCAGCAGTCGTGGATCAATATGGCTTTGGGCCACGGAAGCAATGAGCGTGCGTTCGCCGTGGTACTGGGCTACGGTGTCGTCGGCGTCATATTGGCACTCTATTTGAATGTATTCACTGTGGGAAATGCAAAGACTGCCGGTAGAGCAGTTAGAAATGCTGTTCGGCAACAACTCTTGGTCGTCAAGGTATGGCTTCTCTGATGGGCAGCCAGTGGGTGCGGTACTGATATAGTGTAGGTGGCAATGTTCATTATCATTGAGCTTATCGTCTTCCCACTTGGGTGCGGGATGATGCTAGATGCTTGCACGATATGGGTATTCCCGGAGGCGTCGCTTGAGTCGAGGGTAGCATTCTTCACGCAAGCACCCTTGACGGCGATGTTCTACCATTGGGTTGCAGGAACCATGTTCATGTGAGTCGATGGCTCGTACTGAACTTGGGGATACTGACGTATTCGTAGGTATCAATTTGCCGTTTTGTTGGGGGGATGCAGAAATATCATGCGTCCGGGTGCGATGTGGTTTATCAAGGACCCGCAGGATCAGAACTTCCATCCCATCCGCGACATTTTGGACAGACCCACCTTTACTCAATTCCGCAAACTCTTCGTCAGTGCGTTCATGTACGCGATGGTCGTAGCTTGTGGCGTCGGAAGCCTTGCGATCCTGCTTTTCATTGGCAACCGATCGATATTCCCCATACGCTGGAAGACTCGGTGAGTTATCGCCTCTTTTCTAGTATTCAAATCGCTTACGCTGGATCTTTTAGGGAACCCCTGTCCGAAGTTCCGATTGATCTGTTGTTCCTGCAGATCGTGCTCCCATACACGATGCGTCACTTGCGACCTCGCAAAGCCGTGCACCGCGTGGCTGTTCACGTGTGGAAATTTTTGGCCGCAAGGTTGCGGTTAACCTCGTACATGTTTGGCGATAGGCATCGAGAGGAAGAATCTTCAAGACTGTACAAGACGTGGCTTGCTTTTCTCCGGAGATCCCCGATGGACAACGAGGAAATGACCGTAACGCGGGATGGGTCATTCCGTCGAGTACCTGCGAGCGACAATATCGCACTCCCACGAGATATGCGCGCCACCGCAGAAGTTCACGAGGACGGTACCCCATTGAACGAGAAAGCTACGGCGTTGATCGCATCACAAAATGCCGAGGCGATGAAGGCGAAACGTGATGTCAAGGACGATTACATCGTGGTATATTTTCCTCCTGGTTTCCGTATGAGGATTATTGCCTTTGTCGCGGCTGTCTGGATGATTATGGCCATCGTCGCTGCGATTTGCATTGCGGTTCCGGTGCAAGTTGGGAGGCACTTCTTCGCGGCAATGTCCTATTCGTCAGTTCACGATGGCTACTCCTTACTCGTGGGATTCTACATTCTCTGGGCCGGCTATCTGGTCGGGAAAGCGGCGGAAAGCATGGATAGGCTACGTCAGCGCGGGACTGGAGATGGACCGCGCGCAGACTTCGCGGTCTACTTTGCCAAGCAGAGTCTGCTTTGGGCCATCAAAATAATATACATGGCCGTCTTCTTCGGCGTCGTCATTCCGATCCTGTTGGGCCTTGTCGTGGATCTTTATATCGTCCTGCCCATACGGCTGACGCTTGATCCGACACTGGTCCCGACCATTCGGCTGGTCGACATGTGGTCCCTTGGACTGGTGTACTGCAAGATTGCCATTCGACTCCGACGAAGGCTGCAATTGCCACGGCGACGATTTGATGCGCTGCATATAGTGTGTACCGTTAGTTATTATTCGACACATGCGAGCTGACGCTATTCGCAACTGCAGCTGCTGAGCAACGGATGGGCTTACCCCGACCTCGCTCACACGACCAAGGAACTCATTCTTCCCTTGATTTCTGGTCTTCTCGCCATGCTGCTCATCCCAGCGGGCGCGGTCTACATTTTGCGAGAGTTGCTGCACCTGCCGTTGGGCACCAAGTTCCTGTGTGAGTTGCACATTTGGAGGTTCCTTGTGCCTACATACTGACGCACACTTCAGTCGTACACGTGTATCCGGGGATCTTCGCCGTGGCTGGCTTATCTCGCACGGTCGTCTCTGTGATGGGCGTTTTGTCCAGCTGGTCGCAGGCGATTCGAGACAAGGAGTTTTTGGTTGAGATGCGGTTACAGAACCTAGAGCCGGAGCTGACGCCAAACGAAAAGGCCGAGTCGTCGAGACCGGGTCTCACTCAGATGGATGGGGCAATGGGATGGGCGGAGGAGCGATGAGAACACATGTAACATATAGTCATACCAAGCAACCACCGCCCACATTTGCATCGTAGACATTTCGACCCCACAATATGTTGTTACATGTACGAAACAGTCTAGCTTTTTTTTTTTTTTTATATGGAACCAACTCGGGCACGCGATTAGGGTCGATCATGATTTGACTGGTGTCTAACCAGGTGTGACATTCACGATAGGTCTGCGCCGAAGGGAAATGCGCAGCGTGTTAGAAAAAAACACAGCCTGCGCGGAAGCGTCAATAGTGGAAGCCTTGAGTGGAACAGATGTCTGGAAGATGGCGGCCCAGCCGGCTGAGTGCGCAGTGGCTACCGGGACGAGAGAATGCCCAAGTACCGGAGACAAAGTTCCCTGAGGAACGCTAAGCGGAATGGAGCTCTCAAAAATCGGCGGTGTCTGCCAGGAACTGCGGAGGCTTATCACGAGAGGCAAAAAAAGGCTTATTTGTCCGGAACTCGAAATACCTGCACGGTCACGCCCAGGGTACGCTGGGAAGCTCGATCCCAAGATGGATGGCAGGACAGGTGGCAGGGGGACCCGCCGCGACGAAGACCGTTATACTTGTTATAGCGCAGATTCGGGAGAAGCAGCTTCCGCGGGATGCGGATCTGTTCGCTGATCGCTCGCATGCCTCAACCGTACCCGGATCCGGGTTCCACAAGTCCGGGCCAACGTGTCGAAGCAGCACGAGAAGCGCCCGTGAGAAGTCGGGCGGCGCGTCGTCGGGATTTCGGCATTTGCGCATCATGTCAGTGAAGAATCCATCGTTCGGCCGGCGGAGAGACCCTTGAAGCTTGATCGATCCCCCACGGATGGCGGTCCGATCCCAACGGTTCGGTGCGGCGTCGGGTTGGAGCGAGACGTAGCTTTCCCTGTTTCCTTGTCTACCGTCGCGCCAGACGCCAGCGACATGCTGCATAGCAAGGTGACGACGTCCCAACTTGGAGCACTCCTCTTCGTTGCGCAGTAAGTGTTCATGGAACGTTGCTGAACCCTGATGACGAAAATAACATCATCGAGACCATGTGGAACGATGATCACACACAGCGCTTGCGACGCACTTGCCGACAGGACTCGTGCCGAGTGGATCCCGACTCAACGGTTTTTGAACTCTTGTGCAAAGTTTTGACGTGTGGGCTAGTCCATTTTGGCGATGCGTGGAGGAGTTGGGAGTGTGAATGGGGCGGCAGTGCTATTGCGGTGCAGCAGCTTTCCATCTTACGCAACCGACGTCGTAGACACATGGCCAAAGACGTCGAGGGATGTACCAAAGCACGTACAAAAAGGCATGGTCCACGCATTCAATGGATGAAGGGTTTTTGAATTGCTGAAACAGGGAGCAATAATATCAAGGAGTGATCGTGATCGCACATCCGTTGGATTATTTCAACCTACCTTACCTTGACCGCGTGGTTACCACGATTCTCAATTCATTCAGTTAGGTCTTCTCGCGTGAACGATTGGCCACACCAGATTGGCATTTCGAAGCGCCTGAAAGACCTTATCGCCGCACCTGTATCTTGTAGGCGCTCAAAGTGACATATATTTGACAGTGTACTCTCGCCCGTACGTATCTCGATGTTCAGATGCGGCAATTGCAAAGCAAAACGTTGCTGCACGGCGATCGCACCGACGACTGCGGTTGAATATAACAGCGAGAAGGTTTATGATGAACAGCCTCTATCCTGTGGCAGACGCCGCCGTTAGCAAATCGGGGACTGCAGTCTGCGAGAAACATGCAAACTTCCTTTTTTCATTAGGAATAGCACAGGATCCAATGTCGAATTTCCATTTTCGCAGCCGTTTGCCCAGTCCCATCAAAAGCTTCCGATGCCCTGATAAAGCCACCAAACGATCACGTTACCTACGAATATGGCACTGTAAACAATTGTCTTTCGACAGCCCTGTCATCTACCTGTCAACATTCGCGTCCGCCTGCTACGAATGATAAGTAACACGCACCCTTCCCACGCGCGACCGGTGATCTGCGTCTCAGCGTTGCGGTGACATGTTTCGTAAGTGTGGCACGTTACTGTCATTACTAGTGCCTGGTGGCAACGAAACCCTACCCCTACCACTATGTAATAGACCCTGGGTGGCGTTCTCTTCAGTGGCCCCTGTTTCGCAAGGGCGAATCCGTGCGCTTCACGTGGACGGGGGGTGGCTTAGTTCGGTGAGTCTTCGGAGCAGCTGTTCCAGTCTTTTGTGACGAACGCGATGGAACACGAGGCTATGGTACCGAGGATGGTGACGCTTGGCGAAGAGTTTCCCACCGATGTGCAATAGCCTGGGATAGTAGTCAAACTCGATCACGATATGTAGAAACTCGGTTCCGAGCGAATGGTGAGGGGGTCCAGTGATAGCCGGGCGCTGTTGTAGACATGATGGAACGGCCAGAGGCCGCTCCCAAGGCACTAGAAGGACCAACAGGGACCACCCCGATCGGCAAGAAATGCTGCCAAGTACAAAGGAAAAAACGACGGCGACAGCGCGTCGAAGGGAAATTCCGTGCCACGTGGGAGGACGTACGTGATCTCGTGGCAAGTTGAAGGACCAAACAAATCGGCAAGGGAAATCCAATGGGGCATGGCTGATCGAGGGATCAAAGCACGAGCACGTTTCAGAGTTGAGCTGCCGAGTCATGAGACTTATAAGTAATTCGGTGAAATGTTCGTTCAAGCCAGTGAATTACTACTCAGCGACCGCCGCTAGACGAGAGCACAGCCACTCCTTGCGGTGGTGGGCACCCTGAACGTTTTGGTCAACGCGGACACCGTTCGGCGCCCCTTGAGCGGTCAGCTTGATGTAGTGTGCCTCCGCAACAACGGTAATCATCGCTGTCTGCAGTTATCCCATCGGACGTTACGTGGCTCGCCTTGGATCGCCAGATTGTGGAACAAAGTTGGCGTCGGTGAACTAAACATCGTCAGTGCACAGGTAGACACTGGTCACCAGGTCTCAAGCCACCATGACGGTCGGTCATTGCCACGAATCGTTCTCTCACGTTGAACCTGACTGACGTGGCAGGACCTGACCTACTGTTACCTGCACATGACCGAGCATGACCTCAAGGTCGTGGACACGATCGACAGCCTTGAATATATTTCGGGCGAGATATCTGACGACGGTACGCTACCACGCTCATCACAACGCACGGTCGCCATGAATCGTCAAACATAGATCTCGACATCCCCGCGCACATGGTACCCCCAAACCCCGACGACTCTGACAGTGTGTCTTTTCACGCGTTGGTAGCTCTTCTTCCCTGACGCATCCAGTCTTACCTTCACAGGTACACCCATCTTACCCCTACGGTAATCCCACAAACATAAAACATCCTGCCGCGCGTCCAAGACCTCCTTACGATCCCACCTCTCGAGCTCTGTTCGAAGACATGGGTTATGGCGGCGGCGGCGTTAATGGTGCGTTACGATGGAAGGACCTAGCATTAGACCAGTTGCTCCCCGTCGATGAGGTGAAGGAAGAAATGAAACGCGCAGCCGAAGCGAGGAAGATGGCTAATGGGGCAACCGTGCATCATCATCCGCAACCGCAACCGCCTCCCCCAGCGGCGGACACCGCGGACCAGACCATAGAAGAAGACGATGAGGACGAAGACGACGAAGACGAGGACGAAGAGAATAGTACTGACCAAGACGAGAATGAAGTGGAGGGCAGCGAAGACGAGGAAGCCACCAATAATGCCGATGACGATGACACGTAGATAAAACCATGGCTACCTATCGCCGCCTACCATCGCTACGAGTGCTTCACCAACATCCCCGTGTACCAGATCTTTCGTATCAACTTCTTGCTCGATCATCCACTCATACGCTTCCAGAAGACGGGCGTCCGTCAACGGCACAAAATGGTCAGCGAGAAGACGAATGATGTTGCTCACACGTGCGATAGCCGTACGCGTTGCAACGTCGATATCCTCGAGGAAAGTAAATAAACACTGTGGCAAGGAGAAGGGCGACGCACGTCGTTCTGATTTGAGTAAACGGCTTCTGCATCGAAGCCCTCTTCCCCATGGTCACTGTCTCGTGCGTGCTTACTGACCCATACATAGCCATTCAGTCCGAGAATTAAATCAACTCCGCAGGGCAGTGAAATAAAATGGGATTTCAAACGCCGAATGAGAGCAGGTGGGACGACGACCAGTTGCCCGTTGCGCAGCTAGGAGGATCATGAGCAAAGAAGGGCGTTGTTGTGTGTGCCACTCGACCCACTTTGCCATACTTGAGAGAACGGGTGTGTAATGACATGGCGCCGTCTGAGAAAAAGGCCTGGACTTCTGCAACGAGGAGATCCCCCTCCTCGAAGAAAGTCCGCATCTGGAGCTCATCGCTTTCCAATTTCCTCCGCTGGAAATCCAGAAAAAACCCCAAAACGTCACTAGACTGACAGGGCCGGAACGAAAAAGGAATCGACATGCCTGAACACCACCAGGCAGGTTGACGGAAGAAAGCATCAATATAGCTTCTTGGCGACCATTGGCGTCGACCTTCCATCGGCGAGGCTGGACCTATTTCATTTTTACCAAACAAACGATATTATTTAATTATTGGCAACGCTCAAGATCCGGACGCGGACCTCGCTAATGCGTCCCACAACGAGATCGCCGACTTCTGGGTTGTACCTTGAACGACCGAGATAGGAGGTTCAAATCACGTAGGTGGAATGGAGCGTGTGCTCACCTGGTGCGAACCGCACGCACGGTAACCAGTTTGTTAACGCGCTCCACACTGCCCGCGACGGAGGCAATAACCTGTTCCTTGTCCACGTACGTACCATGACCGCTGACGCACGCCCAAAATTCTATCAGCGGGAAGAACAGACGTACAGAACGAGGCTCACCGCATCGAGTCATGGGCCGAGGTGATTGTTTCACCTGGATAGGTCAGCCTTGGCGCGGTCGCATCCAGATCATCGACGTCCATAAGATCGCCGACGTCTGGATGATGGCGCATGGTTGAATGAGGCCCGCGATCGGGGGGCTGCGGAGCAGAAACAAAGGAAAGCATGTCAGTGTTGCAACTTGACTTGTACCACTAAATCGGTAAGCCGCTATTTCGCTTTACGTAAGGGGTAGGCCCGGTTACTCGGAAGGGTCACATCCGTATACACCGCATCGTGTACACGGCCAAAGTTTTAGAAACCGCTGCATCCGACAATCGCAATGACTATGACTTGGCAGACATGTTCGCATCAAACATCGCTCGCCATGACTACGCAAAGGTAATTCTATTGGGGGCGACATGTACTATGAAAACAGATATCGGTATGGTCGATCGAATAGAAAACAGAGGGGCAAAAATACAAATTTTAATGGACACTGAGATAAATAACACTATATGTGCTCTAGGCTTCCTGCGCGTCGGAGCGTTAGTGTCAACAAGGTACATCTGGGAGGGACGCACTCACGCGTTAACGATAATTACACACAATATACGAACGCATTAGGCGTTTACTTGTAAGCAAGGAAGTAAGCAGATAGCGCTGGTAGGTCGTTCGAGCCAGCGTCGGAGTATCCCTGCCTGCGAGAACCGTTGAACTTGAGGACGACGACCGTTCCACACCACGCTTTGAGGGCCGCGCCCGAAGTGATGTGATAAATGGCACGATTGACGGGAGCACCACGCGACAAAGCGGTGGGGGAATACCACAAGTGAAGGGGGAATCGAAGTGGCTCTCCATTCAACCCCTGAGTCAGGACAATGCTTTCCGCGTGTCCATCAGGGAAGTGACCGCTGACCAGTGGCTGTGGGCAGATGCCTTGTGAGGGAACCTGTGACGGGCGACATTTGACGGTAATGATCCTTGGGCGCTCTTCGAGGGACATTAGTAACGGCGAAGTTATGCGCGCAGCTGACGCGTCGAAACGGCTTACACACCTTCTTCAGGGGAAAAGAGAATGGCGGAGACCATGATCAACTGCTGCTCTACCGGAGGCGGGGTGGCAATCATGTTGTAGTTTTGCGCGTGGGACACCGGGACACATTCCTTGCGGTGGCGAGGCCAGTCCTAGAGAACGGCGCGTGCATCGCGTTAATATGATAAATTTCGTGACAGGACGAAGAATCGTGGAGGTCACTCACGCTCTGAAGGTGCTCCGGGGTGCAATACCAGGTGGTTTGGCAGCGGCTACACCACATGGAAGTGGGCCGGCAGCAGACCGTGCAAGGGTGGTTGATGAGGGGAACTTGGTTCATGATGTTGGCGCGTGGTGGAGATGAGAGAAGTGTCTGACGATGACACGAGGAATAGACGATGAAGATCCAAGACGAGAGACCCTGGCCTTTATATATATTTTTTGACAATGTATGACACCCTGAGCCAAGGTACAGCCCTTCGTCACGGTCGCGATGCGACTCATGAGAGAAGCGGGAAAAAAGGTAGGAAATTTACATTTGGTCATAAAGTTTGGGCAGCCGAGATCTAGATACAAGGCGGTGCGAAGGCTCAACCAGGCACGCTGTATAAACCTAAAGTTGAAATGACAACCTGAGCGAC
This sequence comes from Strobilomyces dryophilus, assembly GCA_038089955.1. NCBI lineage: Eukaryota > Fungi > Basidiomycota > Agaricomycetes > Boletales > Boletaceae > Strobilomyces > Strobilomyces dryophilus. The sequence goes on along the minus strand of JBBPLT010000019.1, from coordinate 18,209 downwards.
GGCGAAGTAAAAAAAAAAGAGGATACGTGAACAAACTCAACGGTTGGCGACACGACACGCAAATACGACCTAGAAGGGCGACGCTGAGAGGCGGGGATCATCGATCATCGTGCAACCAGAGGTATCTCCTTACATAAGTACGCGAAACTCATCATTCATGAATCAGAGTTGGTTTCAAGGAGGGAAGGGACGGCGAAACCGACAAAACAAATGAGCAGACCTTGGACAGCATGTCGGGTCAGACGATAGAGTCCGTTGCGCCTGCTACGGTGTTTCGATTGTGCCCTTTAGGTGCCCAAAGGGCGGAGGTCATAGCAAAAGTGTCGTACAAGAGTTGTCCAATCAGAGCCCTCGCGAAAGTCTCAAGAACATAACTATGGTTTGCGATGGGCCGGCCCAGGTTCAGCAGCTTTACCTGATGGGCCACTGGGGCCCATTGGCGGTGTAATGACGTTACGAAGAGGTGCAGAGACCCCGAACACACACGTGGCGACGCTTCGACGCTTTGTCACGCTTGTCACGCGCCTCACTCGCATCCACCATGTCGGACGACGAGATGAATATCGACGAGGGTTCGTTTCCGACTGCGCTCCGGCGACGTGTTTATTCACCACTCTGCTTCCAGTTGCCAACGGTGGCACCGTGAGACGCAGAGGCAGAGGCTTCCAGAGCACAGCAGGCACGTCCTTGCTCCTGCCAAGCTCCTTCAGGTTTAACCACAATGATTTTCCGTCTCACCAGGTGGAAATGATGGTGCGATCAACGCAGACGCGACTTACGATAGAGTCGAGTCTTCCCATGTGAAGGACTCAGACAACCGGGCTGCCCGCTGTACGTCTCATCGCGGCGCCGAGTGCTTCACCTGGCACTTTCCCGCCGGCCTCGCTGATCTCCGTTTTATACATCCGCAGCCGTCGAGGGGTGGATTGTCTTGGTGACCAATGTTCATGAAGAGGCTACGGAAGAAGATGTCACCGACAAGTTCGCCGAGTTTGGTGAAATAAAAAACCTGCATCTCAACTTGGACCGTCGTACGGGCTATGTCAAGGTGCGTGATGGTTGTACGTCTTGAACGGATCGCGCCCACTAACGCGCAGTATGCAAGGGCTATGCGTTGGTCGAGTATGAGACCATGGCGGAGGCCCAAGCGGCCATCGATGGCGCGTCGGGCACTCCACTTTTGGAACAGGTGATACAATGTGATTACGCCTTCGTGCGACCACCGCCTTCAGGGCCGAAAAAAGGCAGGGGGAGAGAAGCACGAGGACGGAGTGCTAGTCCGTCCCGGAGATAGAGTGGTCAATGTAACTTGGCGTTGCTTTCTTCAGTGCCTCAGTTTTACTTCGCGCAACTTTCGCCGTTTGTTGCTGCCGCTCACCACGAAGGCTCGGCCCTAGTTTCGGTCTAACTACGTTGCTAATATTACACCGTGGGCGCTGCCTAGTCGGATCATAGACGTCTGGACGCCCATTGCAGGTGTCCATTCCCGGTTTCAGCGGCACATTGTTGCCAAGCAAGTCATTGGAAAACACAGCCTGATGAGTCAGGGCCTAATGACAGTCTGACGCTCTATGATACATCTCGACTGAACGTGCACAACGCCCTCCAGCGCGCCGACCATCCGCCGTCGATCCTAAAGGAGAGGGGTGTTCTTTCCAAATATGGAGACAAAGGAGTGTTCCTGGGAGCGGACATCAAACACAATTCCCACGCCCGCCTTTGGTGGCACTGACGCGCCCTTGTTGGGTTTGCAGAAACTCGTGGTTTCGTGGAATTTCTGACCGTTGCAGCCCGACGTGCCGAGACAGTTCAACGATGCCACGCGCTGCGGAGGTGACTTCTGAAAGCGAGTCGGAACGAGTTCAGACCGGGTCGACGAAAAAGACGTACGCCTCAAAGAAACGACGGGCGATATCTGCCTCGGAATCTGATGTGGAGGAGGTCGAGAAGGAGGTGAACGAGGAGCCCGATGAAACCGCGGCGGAAGGCGACGAAGAAGAGGAAGAAGAGGAGTATGAAATTGAGCAAATCTTGGATGCAAGAAAAGGACAGTTTCCTTCGGTGAGTGACTTCCGTAGTCGACTGCGCCGCATGATCACAGACTGTTGCGTGCGTCTCGCGCGGCAAAGGGTAGGATGGGATATCTCGTCAAGTGGAAGAACTATGGAGAGGAGCACAACAGTTGGGTGGATGAACAAGATGCGGGGTGTGTAGTCGGACATTTCACCTTACAATTGGCACTTCCCTGATACCGTTTAGCAATGCAAAGGAACTCATTGACCAGTTCTGGGCGCAAAAGAAGAAGGGTAAATCGGGCCCTCGCAAGTCAGAGCCTGTGAAACCAAAGTCAAAAATTGTCGAAAAGCCCTCGAGGAGATCACTGATTGAAGTGGAGTCATCCCTCGAACCCGAGAGCCATGTGAAGAAGCGTGGCAGGCCAAAGAAGGACGAGATACAGGTGGAAAAGACGGAAACTCGAGATGGGGACGAGGACGAGCAGAGGGCAAAGAAAAAGCCTCGGAAGAGTAACGGTGTCGCCCACCAAGAGAAGCAAGAGTTCGACGAGGATATCATTGGCAACATGAAGAAACACATGAAGGTTCCATCGTGGGAGGACCTCATAGAAACGATTGACACTGTCGAGCGCGAAGACGACGGCGAGCTCTATGTATTTTTCACCTTGTGGGTTATTCGCCGTTTGTCCCGCCGTCACGTCTGCTGACGGTTGTTGTAGGAAAACCGACAAGAAGCGTGTGCGGGAGAACTCCCGCGTTTGCGCCGACAAGTTTCCCCAGAAGGTCAGCCCTCGGTTGCCAACATGTCAGACTAACGCTAACCATTTTCCAAACTAGCTTATCATGTTTTACGAGTCGAATTTGCGGTGGAAAACCGAGGACGATCCGGTGGCGGAGGAGTAATCGATAATGTTACCCATACCGCATCAGTATTCAAACCTTTGGTTTCGCAACTATTGTTTGGAGTGTGCGCTAATTCTCTCAATTCGTTTGTATTGCCTTTTGAATCCTACTATGCTATATACGATTGATTCAGTCGGTCCCAATCAAGGGATGCTTCCGTTAATTTCCAACCGCGCGTCAATCGAAAGGGGCTCCACGACGCTGACGAGGCGGGGAATGACTCCTCGCGTACATCGCGTACGCGCGATGTACGTGTCCTGACTCATGCCACGAGATTGCCTCCGACGTGTGGCGTGCCGTCACCGTCGTCAAACACTCGTTACGACCCTCAGCACTCAGGTATGCGGTCCATGCCTGCGAGATACATACGTCACCGCTGGTCAGGGGGAAGACGGCGGTGTGGAGACGAGCACGCGGACCATGGCTGGTAGTGTGCCCCAGGCCGTGGTTCTCATTCGTCACGTTGTGGCGGCGTCCCAATCCGTTATCCGGCCATGTGGTCTCCATGTGGGAAGCTGAGAGCACGTGGGAAGCGTCGCTGTCAAGTCGCTGCCGTGACTCGACCAAGATCGGGTTCGTTATCTACTGGGGAGGCCCAGTGACTGCGGATGACCTGCAGGGTCGGTAGCGTGGAAACCACGCAAAGACCACGAGAGTTTAACAGATTCAGACCTCTGGGACCACGCCTTTGTCTCACCCGGCTGCCGTCAATTCGGGTGCAGTGGAAACATATTCGTATTACAGGTTGCATGAACCATATCCACGAATCATCAACAGAGTAAGCGGACCGTCACAACTCCGTATGGGTGATCTCCGCGCCACCCACCACCTCCCGTGCGAGACGTGATACTGCCTCCTCCGGATCAACAACGGAACGTTCTGCTTCAGAGATTGACTCAACCCTACCCAGCGCGTCTAGTACTTCCTTCTGGCTCCGTCCGATGACAATGGGCGGGACAAAGTCCTGTTCCTCCCAGCCACCCTCGCGCGGCATAGGTAGAATGGAGGCTTCCGAATCCGCCGACTCAGGTTTAGTGCTAGACCCTTTCTCTTCCTCCTTTTGAGCAGCACCATTGCCGTTAGTATTGAATGCACGCTCGCCATCGCGTTTTATCCGACGCAGACGTGTTTCGAACCCAATCACGACGTCCTGAACTTCTGACTCAAGGTCTTGAAAAATGGGACTCAGCGGATTGGCTATCACCACACTAGGATGCGTCCCGTTTTGAATTGAAGCGGCCTCGTGAGCATACTGCTCGCTACCTGTTCAAGGTACCATCAGCCTCGTTTACAGTGTCGGGGCCTATAATATAGGATCAATACTGACTGCCTATTAGGGCGTGGTATCGGTGCCAGTCGTCATCCGTCACATCTTCCAGCCACGCATAGTCAAGACCCAGATCCAACTGGCCCTTCTCTGCCAGCTCGCGCACTTCGGCAGCGACGGTGGCAACCTGTGGCATTCTCAACGGACATAAGAAAATGGATTTTATTGTTTCGACGAACCTCTTGGAGTTCCTTATCAAGTAAGATGCGGTACCAGGTATTGATGACCCCTTCTGTGGCAGACAGACGTTCAATGAACTTGTCGTTGACCCGATCCGCAACGCGATCCCAGAGGGTCAGCTTTTCGTCGGACCTTCGACTTTCCCCTTTGAGATTCTTGAGATAAATTTCTGCCCCTTTGAGATATTTCTCGGCTTCGCCAACGAGTTCCTCTACCGAATTTCGAACGTCCGTAGACGACGCCAGCTCGACAGCAGCTGCCGTACGTAGATCACCCAGGCGGATCCGAAGTTGGATCGTGCTGCGCTCCATCTGCATTTGGAGCTCCGTCTCCCACTTGGCTTGGCGGGCCTCGATGTCGGCGCGCTTTCGCGCACTTTCCTCGGCTTTGAGGCGAAGGCGCTCCGCTTTCTCCTCTTCGGTCTCGAGGGGCGGACTAAGTGGACCAGATCCAGAGTTTCCTAGCGGTTCGTCGAGTCCTAGTTCAGCATAGAAAGCGTCAAAGTCGATTTCCTCATCGCTCCGCGCGCTTGCTGGGGGGGTCGTTGCCTGCGCAGCTGCAACAGGGATGTTGGGAGATGTCGCCAGCGGCGGGGGGTTCGTGGGTTCTTCAGTGGAGGGGAAAACACTCGACGACCACGTAGCCGTGGCCTCAACCCAGACAGGGGACTTCACGGCGTCGGGTTCCTCTACGAACGTAGAGCTACCTAACGCGGGCATTTCTGCTTTGCGTGGGGGTTCCGCAAGCACAGACTCGGCGCTCAGGAATGATTCGGCATCCGTGGGCGTGCCGGCGAATTGAGTGGATGACGCTGGTGTTGGAACTGGTGTGGGAGTCGGTTCGGCGAACGCCTGAAGAGATGCCGCAGATGTTTCACTAAGCGATGTCGATATGTGTGCGACGACGGTCTCTTCGGGTGTGGGAAAGGCGTCGTAGACAGGGATGGAAGGGGCAAACAAGGCAGTAGCCTCGTACTCCGGCGTCTCCAGAATAGTGAATACGACTTCAGAAGGCGGCAGCTCACGTTCAGGCGTAGATTCAGGCGAGACTTGTCTTCCCCTGCTGAGTTCCTTGACTTTCTCCCACATTTTAGCGACATGGGGGTCCACAAACTTCCGGCGTTGCTCTCGAACGAACAGCGCGAACTGCTGAAGAAAGTGACCGCATCTCTTGGCTAACGGAATGGCGTACGGTTTGGCCGCATGATACCCGTCCTTCGTCTTCGATACTGCTAGAAGGACATAAGGCTCTGCTTGACGCTGCCACCGCTGGAGATTATAAAACGCCACTTGAGCATGCGGCAATAAGCGCTGCTCGTATTCTTGCATAACGCGTCGATGATAAGGTTCCAATTTTGACTGGACCAGCTGGATTTGGGGTGCGACGTGTTTATCCCATTGTGGAACAATATATTTATTCCACTGAGGAACGACGCGTTTCCTCCATTCCGGGACGATACGTTTCTCCCATTGAGGAACAACATGGAGGTTCCAATTTTGTTCAGTGCGGAGGAGGATCGGAGTCGTTATTTCGACAGCACGCTGAACATAGGGTTTCGCACGCTCGATATGAGGGGCAACAGAAGGGTGAACGAGCATTGTTTGTATCGGGGAGATGAGGTACGGGTCAAGTACGAGACGCTTGTATTCCGTCAAGCCACGGCATATTGGAGATTGGTGCTGTGTATCCTGGGGACACACAGAAAACGTGTAGATGGTGAACACGAGGAGGAGGAGTTTGGTGAGGAAGTCGAGGAAGGCTTGGAAGTTGGATTTTTGGTACTTGTTCTAAGAGCTGTCAAAATGATACCGTGGTGCGATGAAACGAGAAATATCCTTGCCTTGCCGTGTCTTCTGGACCTCCTGGGCTTCTTTCCCGGGCTGTTGTACTGCAACACAAGGAAGATGAGCCCCTCAGATTTCAACACACGAAGGACAGAAAGAGCATAGAACCCGAACAGTCAAAGAGGCTTGATCGAGGTGGAACACGGAACAAGGCCGTATCAAATCCAACGGTAACGGTTCGAGAGACTTTGTTTCGCGTGAAAGACGAGTACTCACAGGACCATTTTGATATCTGCTGTCATCAGAAGGGTCTTGCAGAGGTATAGTAGCCACGCCGGAAGTGGCGTCCTTCGAAGCACTTGAAGCATCCTTCGAAAGCGATGTTCGTGAAGGACGCTGTACTCCTTGCGAGGGGTTGCGTATGACGGGTGGAGGCACGACTGGTGTTCTGCGAGTGACTACCATTGTAGCAGCTGCGGGACACGTTTACGGAGTTGAAGGTGTTATATAGATGTTGGCTGAGAAACAAGGGGCACTGAGTAGATGGGTAACGGTCAGATGAGGGAGGACATCAAAGCCGTGTCGATTCAAGTTGTTGGCGGCAGCGCTGGGAGTTTGACAGCCACGTGATGATGTAAGCAAGTCATCGCTTCGTGCTCGCTCTGATCCGACCTGTTTATGTAAGATCTCATAAATGGAATGATCATCCGCCGTTGAATCTTTGATTCGTACCATCTCCGGGTGTCCATGTCGCAGGAGCGACATGCTTGGTCGACAGTCTGTCAGGGTAACTTATTCTCACAAAAGGAGACGTTTCCAGGATGCAAGCAAGAGGCCGCCGATGTCTTCCCCATTGGAGGTCCTTCCGCCCGACGTGCATGATCTTACACGCACCCAGATGGCTCGTCGCATGCTCAAACGGTCCCGTCGCGTGGCTCTTGCGGAACAGCTAGAAGACAGGAACGTCGACCACATCAGAGAACACCTCGCGAAACGGATAAAGCGTACCGAAGAGCGTGCGTCGAATGTCGAGGGCCGTGACCTCACTTTCGACGGGCATGCCCAGGATGATCTCACGTTCCAGACACCATTTTGCGCCTCACAGTCTGTGCACGAGCTTACTGTCCCGAAGTCACCGCCACTGGAGCCATTGTCCCCGGTGCCAGCAAAACCTGTCGTCTCTCGTACCAGCTCCAGGGACCTCAAAGAGAATAGCACGCTCCCTCAAACTCTTGCGTCTCCGTTCAGCAGCCGTCCTGGATCAGCTGCTCCATCCCCGAAACACAAAGGCGGGGGACGGTCATCTCGCCGGGTATCACGCATCTCCCTTCATACGAAATCTCGTACCCTCTCAGGAGTCTTCAAAGAAAATACGCGACGTGTTTCTCGGAAAGGTTCCACCACGTCTCTCAGGAATGCAAAGAGAGATCCTTCCGCTAGGCTCGTCAACCACAAACGGTGTCCTTCGAGCCCTTCGACCGCATATATGCACTCTCAAGTTTCCGAAAAAGACTGGATCGCTCCACCAAAGGCATTTTCCCGCACCTTCGAAGACTCCGATGAGTTACCGTCGCCTGGTGGATCTTTTTCTAGCAACAACTCGTTTTATGCCGATCAACCGCAATCTTGCTCTACTCCGGCCCTGTCTCGACTACGAAAGCCGTCCGATGCAAGAACCGACAGTCTCCTCGATTCTTTCTCTCCGCATGAAGATACATGTGATGTTGAAATGATGGACGATACGGAGCATCCTCGACGTCAAACCATTCACCTATCCGGAAACAGTATTTTTTCATCCTCTGACGAGTTTACGATTGGATCGCACAGAGATGGAATGGCTCTGAAGAGGAACAGTGCCACTACCAGGGATGAAGCGTCATCCAGCGTTGTCCGTCAAGCCCCACCTGATCGTGTAGTCCTCAACGGGTCTCATTCTCTTACTGGATCGTTCGTCGCGGAGTATGACATCCCCCTTCATGACTTAGATCACTCCCCAGTATCGATTGTGGCCAGCAAAGTGCTTTCCGCAGAGGGTATGCGCAAGTCATCCGTCGGGAAGAAATCGTTTGGCTTGCCTGGCACCAGTCCTGCTCGTGGCGAGAACCTCGTTATCCACAAGTGTAGAAACTCTGCCGTACCCAGATCATCCGTCGGAGAATTAGTAAGCTTACCTGGCACTAGTCCCGCGCTGGGCGAGAATTCCCCCACAACTCGAATATTTAAAGATGCATTCAAGTCGTCTGTTGGGGAACAACTGCTTGGCTTGCCTGGTACCAGCCCTGCGTGCGGTAGGAAACCCATTATCCAGACGTCTACCAACCATGGTACGGCAACACCCCCCGCCTCCCCACCCAACATGTGTCCTCCTTCCAGCCCTGCTTCTGAGTTGGCGTCGGATCTCCAATCTATGGACATCAGTGGTATGTCACTCAGGCATTGCGTCTGTTCGATTGTCACAGGCTGCTTTCACATGTCATTGTCAACCGCGGCGGTTCTTTAAACGTTCAAACGCCGTGCTATCCAGTTGATTGTTGTTTATTAACCGCATATTAAGTAGGTCATCCGGATACCCACTCGGATGGAGAAGTGCGTCATGTAGCCGCCCCTGTTCCTCTTCAAACGCATTCCCGTTCTTTGCGAGACGTTCCCGCTGAGCTCTCTGCAAAAAAATCTGTCAAACGAAGGCACGTTCGGAATCGAGCAAGTACCATTCGTGCGTCCGATTTTACCAAACCCAGCCCTCTCTCCGGAACAGCCGCTGGATTGTCTGTCCCTTCGTCGTGCAATGTACGACGCACTCGTTCTGGAACCATAGTTGGCCCGGACTCCAAACTTGCAGCCAAAGGTGCAACATTGCCCGTTCAGACAACTAAGCCAGCCCCCAGGCTTGCGGCTGTTCAATCTGGATCTGAACCTGAGTCCGATGACGAGCTACTGCTGAAAGGCTTTTGGATGGAAGACATTGAGTATCTCGGACTTGCGGTACCTGGAGGCAGGAAGGAGGCCGAGGCTGACGAACTGAATCTGGGCGGCCTATGGCATGGTTTGGAATTTCCTCCACGTCGAATGGGGTTGAGAAAGCGTTAGATCGGTGAGGACGGCCGTGGACCTCTGATTCCTTTTTTTTCCACAGTTGGCATCCGTTTTCTACCCTAGTTCTTCAATGCTGTCTTGCTATCGTTTTCTTGGCGCCTGGACCTTGCTACATGGCATGTTTTTTGTAACCGTCTCCTTCGCGCCCTGCAGTTTGCCTGGCGTTTACGTAAAATTCGTGGATCACTAGACGCAAAATTACTGGACGTAAGTAAAGAGTAGCCACAGGCGATTATGTACACTTGCGGACAGTATGGTAACTACTAGTAGGGCCCGTTCACCACTTGGCTACAGCTATGACGATGCAGCAAGCGCGTTCATTGAAACAGTATTTCCGCCATGACTTTCAGGTTACATCACACGGAGGAAATCACGTCGGACCAGCACAGCGGCTCCGATTGTCTTGACATGATGAGCAGGTCATCCAGTTGCGTGGTGCTATCGTGAGTCGTACTCGTCTGCCAATCGCCGAGCCGCTTGTATACGTTTCAAACGTCGATCGTCAGCAATCCATTGCTATATCAGCACGCGAAACGACCTCGATTGACGCGTAGCAGCCCGTAATACTACACTATATACACGGTACACGATAGCGGAATGATCAAGGCATCGCTAGGGTAACACAGAAAGCACGTGGCGAGAGTCGGGGTATCGAAGCAACGCAGTACAAAAACTAGCACAAGGTGGGGAGAAGAGCAGTCCAAACAAGACGGTCGCATGCAGGCACGCGTCACAAAACCAAAGACAGGGTATGAAACATGGAACGAGGAAAGTAGAGAGACGTACATCATAGATTCATAATAGATCCAGCCAGGTCGAGGATCGACTCTAGACAAAGTCGAAACGTTTCGATCATCGCGTGCGTCCGCGCACGACGAGTCCGCCGTCCCAGACGCCCACATTCCACCCGTCGCGAACAAGCGCGTTCCGAATGGCAGGCTTGAGCACGCCGACACCGTTGATAGAGTGGGTCCCGCGACCGGTGATGACTCTCAGCGGGTTGGCTAGTGCGTTTCAGTAGATGTGCCAGGAAGCCAACGGTCACACATGCGGCGAAGAAAGAGGATGAAAGAAAGTGAGCGAAAGAGACGGACCTGGGGTGAACGACGAACGGACGAGAGAAGACAGAGACTTACCGGGGGAGCAACCCTCGCATTCGAGAATCTCCTTCACGATGACGATCGCTTCGGAGATGGAGGTACCGTGAAGGTCGACAGTGTTGCGGTCTGTGGCTACGGAGCTGCATGCACGTCAGGGAGGTTAGAGGATGAGGCACGGGTACGCAAACAGCATGGACCACGTAAGACGCATGCAAAACAAACATAACACGTATAAGCGAGACGTACCGTCTGGCCTCCACCATGATTCGCGCTTCGTTCAAAGCCTCTTTTCGTGCCAACTCTTGAAACTCGCGGGCCTGTTCGCAGCAGGGGGTCAGCAAAGCGAGACCGAACCGCGTCGAGCGATCAGAGCACGGCATGAAGGACATACCCGTTCCGCGAAATACAGCGCGACTTCGCCGCCGCGTGTCTTGGCGTTTCCCTTGCTCCACGCCCTGGACGCCTCCCGCAGGAGCTCGTCCCGCTTCCTCAGACTCACTTCCATCCTCCGTTTCAAATCAGGTCGCGCGACTTCGCCTACGTCGCCCTTGCCGGCCAAATTGCCCATTCCGCGGAGCTTTCCCGCATTCGCAGAACGCCGGCTCTGGTTCGTCGCGTCATACGCGGGGATGTGGAGCGCGAGCGGATGGGGGCCTTTGGGCGGCGGCTTTATAGGGACCGTCTGCCATTCGAACGGACGCGTTTTGTCCGAGCCGGGAGACGGTCCCGTGGAAGCGGAGAAGCTCTTCCGCTTCGACGTTGGAGGCGGTGGGACGGGTGGTGGGCCGCTTGGAAGTTGCCGCGTCACCCCACTGGTACTGCTACTTCGATTGCGACTTGTGGAGGGTGGCGGTGGCGAGATCGGGACCCAGGCAGAAGAATGCCTGGGAGAGAAAGGGGATTGGGGGACGTGGTATACGCCCATGGCGAGCGCCCCCGACTCGAGATCGAGATCAAGCTCCAGGAGGAGCCAGACGATGTCGATAGCATCGTCACCACACCCACGTGTGGCACGCATGGCGAGTTGGGCGTCGCTGAAGAGTTTTGAACGCTGTTCGGCGTCGAGGGAAGCATAGGTAGGGGTATCGCGGAGGACGTCGAGCGCGGTGAAGAGGACCGTTGTATTGGAAAGCGAATGGGAGCCTGCAATGGATGAAAGCGCAGCACGGAGGGCGTTTGCAGGCGAGGTATACTTCGGTGAGTGAAAGTGCGACTGGAAGAAGGACGGAGTGTGGGATGGCAGAAGCGTGGCGAGATGTTCTGAGAGGGAAGAGAGCTGCGTCCATGGATCGGGAGCGGGTGTCACAGGGGATAATGGAGAAGGTGAATGTTGTTTCTGACGGATGTCGACCAGCGTGATGGTTTTTCCACGGGCATTTTTCTTCTTCGCGGCCTTTCCGTTGGCTGCCGGTTTCTTCTTTGTTTCGACAATTTCCCAGATCCCGTCGTCCCGGGAACACGGAGACAGGGGCTCGTCATTGTCAATGTTGTTTAAGCCTCGTTCTTCGAGTTCACGAATATATTCGTTGGTCAATAGAGTTTCTACAACAGATTCCATATCCAGATCGGTTTCATCCGTGCCTGCTTCACTGAGCGCACGCCTGAGTCGCGATTGCGGTATATGGGGCAACGCTGCCTGCAAAAATCCAAGTGGCGAGCTAAACGACTCCTGTGAGGCGGCAGACGAGTCGGAAACGGTCGAGTTTTCTGTCATTTCGGCACAGAAATCGGGGCAGCTGTTTGATTCGTCCGTGGTGATGCATAGCGAGGAAAAGTTTGCCGAGTCGAGTTCTTGTTCGTACTGTGCCGTCGCCTGGCTTGCGAGTTCCTTGAGTGTCGTGCGGAGTGCGTCGACGTGGTCCGGCTGCGGAGAGGGGTCCAGGTCAGCGATCAGCGCTGCGAGGAGCGAGGTATCCAGGGGCGGACAGAATTCTGTCTGGCGATATCATGAGCCACGGGATGAACTGCCCTCGATTCCGGTTACCTGCAAGGCGTCGTGGAGCGATCCCATCGTGTTTGACCTGACAATGGCAATGATCGTAGCCTGGTGGAGGTGTATCACGTGATGATATTGGTGTCCTCGTGGTCGTCGTCGTCGTCTTCCTGTTCCTCAAAGTCGCGCTGATACTTTCGACTCGACCCACAGATACTCGCAAGCATACATGTTCTTTTACATCTCCCTCTTTGCCGCCTGTGCATTATTGGTAATGCGTGAGTACCATTCCTGCCCGAGTTGCGCAGCACTCGTTCTCACCTCCTATCCCTAGTGGCATACCGCTACCGCTCCGCCGTCCTGCCCCATGTACCCATGAAGATCAGGTCCCTCCTTGGTCTCAGCCAGTACATCCCTCTGTCCACGTTTTCTAGTCAAGCCGAAGCCGGCCTGACCTCTGTCATGTTCGACATTGAGGCCAACATCAACGACGGCGACTCCAGAGCTGGTCTCGACGAGCAGGGTACACAAGAGGTGCTGGAGATCATGCGGCGAGAACGCGTCAAGTACGTTCCTTTGTCGAGCGGCTCATTACGCTGCTGACGTGTTCGGCGCCCGTCTATCAGCTTCGACCAGGCGAGGTTGATCCGCCACAACCAGATTCTCGCTCGCAACGGTATCGATCCTTCTGGTATGTCTCCCTTCCGTGGTCTAACGCCGGACGTCTGATGATCGCTTCAAGGGATGCCGCTGGACGCCAAGGCAGTGACACGGCTATGATTGACGCGTCGCCTCAGAGATCAATTCTTCTCGTGTTTTGATAGCCTCTTTTATGTCTCATGTTATCTCGCCCACACTCCCTTCGCTTTCACGCCGATGACTTTATTTATTGCACGCGGACTTGACTCGCCCATCCTAATCCGTCTCTGATGTTTGGATACTCCGATCGGTCCTCAGGCTGTTTCTCATCTTTTAATTACGATGTAAGGGATCATCGATGTCCTACTTTGACCCACATCGGATGTCCGAGATAATACTACGCCACCCATACTAAGGTTGACTATCAGGCCTTCAGGTCGTCACAATCAATCCCACGTTACCACCTGAACTTCGGTTGGGGCCGATTTGTTTGTTAGAAATCCAGCCCGCTGCAAGCACAGTTTTCTCTCGAACGGGAGAAAAAAATATAATGTTGAGCCCACTCCCAGGTTCGAACTCGCTGCAGAATATGTTCGTCGGAGAAATGAGTGATTTCAGGGGACTCCCTCCTCAGACAGAGGCACTCTGTGTCGATCAGGAACAAGAACAAATGAACCAGGACAAGAGCCTAAATACGCGTCAATAGGAGCGAGTTACATAAAGGTAGAACATCGTGTTGTCTGGCATTCGTCCCCCTCCTTCCGAACTACTTTCCCCCAAAGGGCTCTCCGAGTCCGCGTGGATGCACACCACACGCGGCCGCTTGCCACGGACTTGAACGTGCAAATGCCTGGACACTTGTCTGCGCTCACAAGACAAGTGTCCTGGCATTTGAGCGTCCTGGTCGGACGAGCAGCAAAATCGACTCGGAGATGGTCGCGGTTGGAAAATTTGGAGCATTGGACGGCACTCTGAAAACCAGTATTGAGAGTTTTCCGAGGGCGTCAAGAGCACCTCGGATACGGACATGCTGCAACGCTGAAGTCGAACAAAGGTGGGTCTGAGACTCAGGGGTTATTAAAGCCTAAATAGGCAGGCGAGGATACCTTGACCTCGTTCCTCCTCCACTATAATGCCTTCTCCTCCATCGGACGACGACGACGCGTACACCGAGGTTCGTTGATGTTGCCATATAACTATGTGCATCAGCTGCTCACGACGTTCGCAGACCAAGCCTCGTCGGGCCAAACGCCGCAAAGCCAACACCGGGAAAGCAGTCGCCCCTGCAAAGTGCGCCACCCGCGCCTCCGCCTCCCTCTTCTCTCTCATCGAACTATTTCAACATGGCTTGACAATTCGTCCGCCGTGCGAGTCCGGGGTCGAGAAGAAGAGCCAAGGCGATGGCGATCGGGGTCAAAGCGAAGGCGATGGATTCGAGTCGACGATGACGCAGTTTCTTCCAGAGTATCTTGAGGCGCGGCAAGTCCTGTGGGCCAAGTCTGCAGATTTCACGCTTCCAGTGCGTCCTCTCCCATCGACGTCCTCGCTACGGGGCGCTCATGTTCGTCAGGAGGACAACAAGGGCGTAGGCGGTGGCGAAGCAGAGCGCGAGCTCATCCGCCCGCTGTCACGTTTAGAAACGGCCAGGATCGTGGCGTCGGCGAAAAAACACATGGCCAGGCGTGTGACGTCTCCTTCCGAATGTATAGCGCTGCGTAAGTTGCAGGTGCAGCAAGTACGTCGTACGCTGGCCAATGGATCGGTCGTCGTCGCTCATTTCTTGATAGGAGAGACGGAGAGCAGGCATGAGGAGGACACTCGTTGTCGATACGCCCACGGCGTTGGCCCCGCTTGATATACCACCTTCTGTGCCCATTCCCCACGCCGTGCTCGAGGGGCTCCAGATGATTCAGACCACTCCATACGAACATTCGTTTGCGGCGCGTGTCTATGGGCACACGCCACAGAGGACGCCAGGATTGATCGCCATGGACTGGGAATCTCGCTCGCCTTGGATGTTGCTCATGGACGACGTTCTGGCTCACCATGCTCTTGCGCAGTCAGTTGACGCAGTTTCACATGACTGTCGAGCTGATCCAGTCATCTAGTCCTGAGAGAGACCAATCCGAAAGACTCCACGTACCCATTACCTACGTTTCTCTTCAGCCTTCTCATCTACGCCAGGTACATGACTTGCTAGCACGCGTCTTTTGGGGTGGTATCGATGGTCAGCTGGCTTTATAACTTCTTTGGTGCCTCAATGGCTTGCTAACTGCCTTCGGATGCTAGTTAGCGACGCCTTACACTACTCGCCAGAGCGATGTACGGTGATCGCTACGTACGGTCATCTTGTCGTTGGTGTTGCACTCTTGAGCTCGCCCCTGGAAACCTACATCACCTATTTGGCCGTCAGAGCTGGCTGGGAGAATGCCCAGATAGCGACGTATGTCGCTTTTCTTCCGATGCCGTTGACAATCGGAACCCGTATTGTTCTCAGGACGATGTTGTACCACCTCATCGCGCTGCACCCACACCGGGATATTACCCTGCACGTGTCCGTGAACAACCCTGCGATGGTGCGTCGACTAGCGCCTTGGTTTTGTTTCGATGTGGATCACACGTTCATGCCCCAAGCTGCTATACAACCGATTCGGATTCAAGGCAGAAGAGTTCATCACGGGGTTCTATGACGCGTATCTCGACGCGCGCTCGAGGGCGTCCAAGAACGCGTTCCGTCTGCGCCTGCGTCGATAGAGGCCCGTGCCGTGGAGGATCGGCGCCACGTTCGTGGCACGCACGCTAGCGAGGGAAGAAGGGTATTGGGCCTATTCGCCCGCGTGGAAAGGGGCGTTCGCGGGGCCCCGAGATGTGTGCTCTCGGATTGGACGCCGCGAGCCTTGCCAAATGAGCACTTAGCACGACTGTCATAACCTGAGCACTCGTTGGTACACAGCATTTGGACTTCTTTAAGTGGCGATGTTTTTCCACGGTGGGCATGGTTGGGCTGCTGTAGTCTCAGCATTGTCGATCATTGTCTGTGCTCTGTCATATATCCCTCTTCTTCACGAACCAGCTACGAAATCGATGCAGTTTCCGTTCACGTTCACTCTGCACATTCCTGGTCTACACAACCCATTTTTGGCCAGACCCGGCCCAGAGCAACCCCGTTCCCGGTTCGAGGGGGCTGCCATATCGCGTCAGAGGGCCTCTCTTCCCCCGCGATTCCCTCCCATAAATTCCCTCTCTCCGCCCGCACCTCTCGCGCGCAAGAGAGGCTGGATCCCGTCTGAGCCTGAGCCGAGCCACGCTGCCACCTCCGCAACCTCTACCTCCGGCTACCTTGACACCCCCGCAAAGTACAAGGACATGCCCCTCCGCGAACCGGAACAGGAGGCAGAAGATATGATCGCAGGTATGTCTTCTTCGTCTTGCGCCCATATCCCCCATCCTCTCCGTCACATCCCCGTGTATGTATGTAATCCACTTCACGTTCCACGTGCGCAACAGCCGGGCGCCACCAATGGCACCATTTTTGATGGAAAACGAATTGTCTTCTCCCCATCCCACTTACTCAGCGTTCGTTCATGTTACTCACTTGCGACTTACTCCTCGTTATCCATGTAGAACTACCCCCCGCAAAGCGGCGTCGCACCCTCGCTGGCTCGATTGTGTCAACAGCGCTGAGCGCTGCCTTGATCGGCACCGCAGTTGGCCTCACGGTATATCGACTGTGCGTCCTCGTCTTGATCTGAGCGCTTCCTTCAGCTCTCCGTTACTCAACGATGCCTTAGCTGGCGGGACCGGGGTAAACAACCTGACCAACTTCCACCACCTCCCCCTTATCAACGCGGCGACTGGATTCCCGTTGTTCCCGAACCAGTAAGCACTTCCTCGTCGTCATCGATTTCATCTCACACTCTATAGCATAAACAGATCGAGGCGTCGACGTCACAAAAGACGCGCAAAGTCCGTCTAGCTCCGTCTTCTGTGCGGCGCTCTGCTGGGCGTCCTCACCGCAAGTCTCGAGCGAAGCTCCAAACCGTCACCCCTTCCCGCAGCGTGTCGCCCGCCTGCACCTCTCCTCGATCTGAGCCTGATTATATCCACGTGCATCACCAGGCGGGCGATGGCGAAGCTGATCTCGAACCTGAGATGGACCAGATGGACTGGATAGGCGACCGTCTCACTCGTCTCATTCAAGAGGGTCAGAAAGCCCTCAGACGGGAGATCGTGGTCATGAGTGACTCAAAAGAGGACGAAGTTGATGACGGTTCCGGCGCATGGGAAGAGGAACAAGACGGCCAACCTGTTCCGTCGGCCTCCTGTTCGTCCATCTCTCGCCGTGGCTCTGTGCGGTCGCTACGCAGGTCACACAAACCACGCGACATCCACCTGCCCCCTTCTTACTCTCCGTACCCGATCTCGCCTCCTACCAGCGCGTCTCCGAAGAAACGCCACTTCGCGTCGGACTTGGTCCACCGCTCGCCCGGACGGCCAACACACGGAACTAGTATACCACACACACCTCGTAGAACCGCACGCGGAACGTCTGTCGACTCTGACACATTCGCAGCGCCTGTCGCGTCGTCTTTCAAAGAGGACGAGAGCGCGTGGGAAAGTCCCGAGATTCGCGAATCGATGGAGCGTGCGCGGGCACGGTACTTGCAGAGACGGGCTCAATGAGACCCAATGGTGCGCCTTCCGAGTGTCGTTTACTTTCTCTCTACCCGCCGTCGGCAGTTGTAATTGTTCTTCTCACCGTTTTCCTTCGCGATCGATCGACTGGCTACATGCAGACTAAGACCTGACTCACGAGATGTTCACGTCGTGCTGTTCGTGCTCGTTCTTTTTTTTACATACAATTTTTACTCTTGTCCAGTGGAACATGTTTACTAGGAGATTCTGGGGGAGGGGTGTACGACGTGGCCTGATAATGATAGTACCGACAATATTCTGTTACTGAGTTACTTAGGTGCTACCCCGCAGTCACTAAGTCACAAACCGTTACAATTACGGAAACGTGACACGCAACGTGACGAAAGCACCCCTCTCGACCCCGAGAACCACCCAACCGTTTTCGCTCATTCAACTCGGAGCATGCAAGTATATTACAGCAATTTTCATATCGATAGACCTAAGCACGAAAAATACACACACAGGCGGAGTCGGAATTTGAATCTGTGTACTCCAACGATGTGTCGACACATTTCCAAAGCAGAGGAGATAGATAGCCCT